>JAXQQM020087545.1:0-309734 GCA_034641835.2 Pinus albicaulis
AGTGCAACTGCTTTTCTGGCGACAACATATAGTTTAAAATTTATACAAAGTTTTTATCCAATTGAAATTAAAAAGTCCCTAAGGATCCTATCACCCAATAAAGATAAACTAAAAAAGGAATGTCACTCTTAACTACCTGGTGTAAAATGCATGCCCTGTCAATACTAGGAAATAATAGGGCAGCTAAAGCAAAGAGCACATATACACAGATACGCATAAATTCATATCAACTTTGAATCTTTTAGATACGCATAAGTTTGCATCTAAGTTTTTTTTCTCTTGGTATAGAAGCAGGGTTGGGATGTTTAAACTTTAAATATGGTCAAAACTAGCCAATGGGAGTGTGGTCTAGCGGTAAGCAACTAGGGGATGGGTTGTGCTAATGCTTAAATAGTGGTTCAAAACCACAGCGTGAATGAGGCTAGATGAAAGTTCTAAATAACTTTTGTTGTATAAATATACTCTGTATTGCACGATAGCTTAATCAAAGAAATTGATTATATAAATACACTACGCTTCTCATAGCACTGTGATCATATAAATACACTACGCTTCTCATAGCACTGTTTGTAGACGACATTCTCAGATTTTCTGATGGTACAAGAAGAGATGCTACAGCCATCAAAGATGCACTTGCTCTCTTTAAAGTTTTTTTCAACAAAGAAAAAAATGTTGTTTTAATATTAATGAGAAAAAACAGTCCATCATACAATTCATAGTCCTCTGGATGGAAGCTACCCTGTGCACAGGGAAATACCATGACAGAGAAAAGGATATCTAGCATGGTCCCTCTACAGGAACCCAAGAAGAGGCGAAAATCCATCCAAAAGTCGTCAGAAAAACAGTGTGGCCCATGACGCAGGCAAACATAAGTTACAAACCAAAATATCACAGAGAACAGAACATGGTCACCCAGAAAGATCCAACAGAAGAGTCAGGCCATCCAGGCACGACAGAGGGAAAGTCCTGTAGCGAACCAAAGAGAAAACAAAATGACAGTCAAAGCCATATGTCAAAACCATATAACCAACGACCAATTCCGGAGCCAATCATGAGATCGTTCCGAGAACAATATGACAGAGAACAAAACCAGAGCAGATGAAGGAGCAAGACATCCATCTACACCAGAGTCCAAGGAAATACATCCATATTGCAGAGCGCCAATTAACATTCCCAGGAAATGAACATGTATGGTGATGGATCGGAACATACTAAAGAGAATAGTAGGCATGTCCAACGACATAATGAAAGTCCCCAAAGAACCAAGGGGACAGAGAATAAACCGTCGACATAGGCAAAATCCATCTCCAGGCGAAGATTAAAGTTGCTACAGGTATGATGATTAACACAGTAAAATCTACATTATCTCTTTTTGGACTAAAGGCTAAAGATATGTCACTTTTTCAACATACTTTTCCTTTTGCCGTAGCTGAGATTGATGTGAGACTGAAATATTTGGGATTCAAGTTAAAGCCTAACTCATATAAAGTTGCATATTGGGTTTGGTTAATAGCAAATTGAAAAAAGGCTTAAACACTGGAGCTTAAGATGGCTTTCTAGAACATATTTGGTGCTTGAGAAATTACTTAGGTTGGAGTACTATGGAGAGATGACCATGCAACATAAATTCAGTTAATTATTATGGTAAACATGGTGGTGGTTTTCGTGGAACATACCAATTGATTTAGTTCGGCCGACGAGGGGAGCAGCAATGCTGAACGAAGTAGCCGGAACGCGCGAACAGCAGCAGCGCCAAGGGAGCAGCGAAAATTGCCAGGAATAATGAAACAGCCAAAAGAAAACAATTCGTGGGCGATTTATTTATAGCAATTAGTTTGGCCGAACTATTTTAAAAGTACAAGTTTCAGCCGAGTTTTGGTTGTCGATTTCTTCATTCTCCAAAGAAATTCTCAAAGGCCCGAACCTGCCTGTGGGTGGCTCAATCTTAATCTGAATCAATAAATTGCTCTGAACTTCTCTTGACCTCTTCTAAAGTTCTACAACTATTACATAGTCGGTCGAACTTTATAATAAGTCGGCCAACTTATTGCCTAAAAATTATATTTCCGATTTCGCCAAAAGTGTAACCGTGTCTTCATTTTCCCAGTTTCCCATTATATTGAACTTTGTGAAAACCCAATGATAAATAAATGAATACAGAAGCCAGGGGTTCCTCACTTCAATCCCTTGATGACTCCAATCCGGAAGCCTATGGGTTATGGCTTACAAAAGTTTTGCTCTCCTCAATAATATTTGTAGCATCAACTCATAACCTTCTGCTAAACCATAACTCTGGCTTTCATCTCCATCCAAATTGTAGCATGAACTCATAACCTACTAAACCCTAAATTTCGTTTTCGTCTCCATCAAAATAATTGACATCGACAGTGTTACCTCAACAAGAACGACATACTCCCATTTCCACATTTCTCTCTCCCATGGAACACATCAACACCAAACTCTACTACCATCTGCATATAATAGAAAAGTTGCATCCGAAGACATCTAAGTCAGCTTGATCATTATGCTTTAAAAATTACCTTGCATAGTTTTCAAAAAATCTTAGAAAGGCCAAAAAAAAAACTATTGAATTCTACATTAATTTATTCTTCTATATTTTACACAAGGTCCATAAGAGTTCTTGAACTTGAATTTGTAAGACACAAAGAAGTGCTAACTAAAGACTCATCAACACTACTACATGCAAAGGCAGGCACATCCCAAGCTAACTCTTCATCAACACAAGAGGGTTTTCTCTCTATCGTAACTCCAATTATTGTTGTTGCTGAATTCTATTTTCTAGGCTTTGTTTTGCTTGTATAAATGGGTAACTCATAGAACAATATAATAAATTTTACACAAAATTCTCTAGCTATTTACTTTGGGTGTTACATATTTTACTCTTAATGTTGCTATTCATTATTCCTTTTGATTTGGTAGAATACAAAGTTGGCTTTGGTTCTCATGGCGACACCTAGGGTTTTTTTTTTGTGGCTTAGTATGGCAGTGACCACTGCAAAACTATAGCTACCCAATGGAAACACTCCTTGGGTCTTGTTTTTTGAGGCTTTACATGGAGGCACACATTGTCTCAGTCACCTGCGATGCACTATCCAACAACCCATCATTTTGACTGGCACCCTATTGAACCCTCGACTGCCCTTATTCATTATCGATGGAGTCCCCGCAGATTTATTGACCCGTTTTTGCATTGGAATGCATCAACTGTCAGAAGTTTGTCTTCTATGACTCCCCGTTGTTTTGCTTCCAACAGCTCTTTATTTCCCAATACCGTTACACTGCTGCTTTCCCGTGACGGTTTTGCACCGACTAACGGTTGGAATCAGGCATCAATGACTTTTTATTAGGGACATCAATGGAGGGGCCTAGGGTGAACAGTTGGTGGATTATTCGAAGGACCCATTTTCCCATGTGGACATTGGGACCCTTGCACAATGTTTTTCATATGATATGCATATTTCTCACCTGGCATCCTCTCCATTTACTTTGTCTGCTTTCTCTGGGTCCACTCCAACTGCATCCTCACCCTTGCATTCCTTCCCCCTACCCTTGAATATTTTCTGTTCCCTCACCTCACCCCCAACTCTCCTGCCATTCTCTCTGTAGCAAACCTGGACCTTATCTCCTCTCCAGATTTCCGTCCTTCGTCCCTTGCAACATTAGCATTTCTCTCGCATACCCTTCCTCTCTCTGCGGCTGCCCCCCCTTTCACCTACCCCTTCTCACCCGCACCGACACCTCCGCCTTTCATTACCTCATCTCCCTCACACTCGGCTCCTCCCCCCTTGCACTCCATCCCATCCCCCCAACACCCCAACACCACTCTTAGCCCTGACGCCACTCCCCCTCACCACCTATCCAGTCGCTTCATCATTCCCCCTCCCTCTTCCCCTCAACCCCCTCATGTCTCTTCATTGCCTCCTTCACTTACCTCATACACCACAACATCCCTACCTCCTCGACTGCCCCCTCGTGCCCCCCATCGCATGAAATGTGTGCGGTCATGTAATCGTGGTAGCCTCCTCACCCTTGGTGAAGGAATTCAGATGGTAGATATGATGGGCACTGTGGATAAAGTAGTGGTGGGGTGTGTCCGTGGCCGAAACTATGGGGTCAAAAGACTGAAACAATGCGTTCAAGAGATCTAGGGTGGCTCTTTACACAAGCTCCCATCCATTCATACACTTACTAAGGGTTGGTTTGCCCTCTTATTCACAATTAGAGACCCTACAGATCTGGTCTTATCGCAATACTGGCACATTGAGATGGCTCCAGTGCTTCTGAAGCGCTGGAGCCCCTTATTTGATCCTGAACGTGAACAGTTGGGAGTTGGACCTATATGGGTTCACTTGCCTGATCTCCTGCTACATTTATGGAACGAACAGATCTTCAGTGATATTGGTAATCTTTTGGGCACATATTTGGACCATGATCACTCATATACTGAATCATGCAAGATGGAATTTTCCCACATTTTGGTGCATGTCGATACCAAGGAAGGACTTGAAGAATCCTTCAAAATTCAATGCCGCAATACTACCCGGACACAGATTCTGGATTACAAAGGGGTATAGTTCTGTTGTCGTCGCTGTCACAAGGTTGGAAATGTTTTTAAAGATTGTCCACTAAATGGCCAGGTTTCTAGTACACGCCCTACAGGAGTTCAACGTCATATAGAACCGGTATTGGTCTCACTACAACGTTAGGCACAGCTATTAGGCTTCCTCTCAACTCCAGTTTCCACTACGCAGGAGGACATTACTTTGGAGGATGTGTTTGCCCCATACAGGGTCACTCGATCCATGACTGCTGCTACACTTACTAGTCGCTCTTCGGACACTGGTACTCCCTCTTTACCTCCTTTTTCATTCTTATCATTTTTTTCTACTGCATCTATTCAATGCACAGAGCCCTCTCTGGATGGATTCTCTACCTCTTCACCTTTCCTTTTTACCCCTACCCCTTGCCATACCTAACCTTTCATCATCAACTCCTCCTCCCTCATCATCTGCTCCTTCTACACTTTCCCCATCGCTCCCCACCCCATCTATTACTGTGGAACCATCTGAATCCTCTTCCACTCACTCCTACAATTTGTGCCCTCGCATTTACACCCCATCTAGACTTGGCCCTCATCATAGCCCTCCTTTAACTTTGCACATGTCCACTCATGGTCGTCACTCACACATTTCGAAGGCCACTCTACAGCGCGATATTGAAGTCACCTTTGGGATTCAACTCTCCATAGAAGTGATCCTTAGAGAAAAAAAATCCCCACGTCTGGTTTCTCAATGATTTGTCTCTCTTTTAATTTCTGAGGGCTTGCCAGCTCTGCTAAGCACCTTGGCCTTCAGTGCCTCTTTACTTCTTCATCTGTAGACATCATCCTCCTATAGGAAACTCATGGTACCTCCGAACTTGTCATTCAACCACTTACTTCCCTCCTCCCCTCATTGACCATCAATGCCATCAATGCTAATGGACGCTCGGGTGGAATTTCCCTTTGTATAAACCCACGACATATTAAACTTCTAAATGTTTTGGGGAGGGATATCATTCTGGTGATGGATTTATTTTCGGAAGCTCTCGGCCTACAATTCTGTATCATCAATGTCTATGGCCCTTGTACCAACAGGTAGTAGTTGTGTACCTCTCTAATGAATTTATCGGTGCTGCGTTCTGACGATATTATTTTGGCTAGAGATTTGAATTTCTCCCTTGGGATCTCTGAATCTTGGGGACCTAATTCTCATGTGGATCCACTCTTTGATTTCTTCAGACACCTTCTATCATCCTATCAACTAGTGGATCCCCTCATAACCTCTCCTTCTCCCACCTGGCATAACAATCACATTGGGTTCTATATGGTTGCTCACAGGCTTGATCGCTTCCTCATTAAGGAATATCTACTTCACACTCTTGGCTCGTTCAGACAATGGATCGGCTCAGGGGGTATCTCTGACCACTCTCCGATATACTTGGAAATCACTAGGGCCTTCAATAAGTCGGCCACACCATTCAAATTATTCTTTGTGTGGCTACAAGATGCAGACTACATCAATTTAGTGAATACTCAGTGGAGACTCCCTCCACCACAGAGCTTACACTCGCCATCCTCCAAATTTTCACACAGACTTCTCTCCATTAAAAAGAAGTCAATTAATTGGGCTAGGAATAAGAAAATAATGGAGGATCTAGAGCTCAAAACAATTGAACAGGATCTCCACAGATTGGAATGCTCTATTGGGGGAGGATTTGCAACAAAAGATGAGAAATCACAGGTTATTAAATCTGAATTTGATCACCTAAAGATCCTACAAAATCAGGATGAAGTCTGGTGACTGAAAAGCCGTGCCACCTGAATCAAAGCAGGTGATGAAAAATCCAAATTCTTCCATCAATTTGCAAAGGGATGAAAGGCCATCAATACCATTTGGGAACTCGACAATGAGGATGGTACCACTACTTCTACTTTCTCACAACTTTCTTAGAAGGGAATCACTCATTTTCAAGATATATATAAGGCTCCTCTACATCCCTCACTGGCTAAGATCATCAAGGTGGCCTCCCTATTCCCTATATACGTGGATCTCACAAATGCTGATGACCTCATTGCACCTGTAACAATGGGAGAACTCGAATTTGTCCTTAAATGGTTCAAAAAGGACAAGAGCCCTGGACCTGATGGATGGTCTGTGGAATTTTATCTGGCATTCTTTGAACTTCTGGGATAAGACCTTCTAGAGGTTGTGGAAGAGACCCGACAATCTAGGCAAATATGTGAGGCTTTTAATGCTACCTTCATTGCCCTTATCCCCAAATCTGATCATCCCTCCACTTTCAAATATTTTTGTCTGATCTCATTATGCAATTGTATATACAAGATTATGGCTAAGATTCTTGCTAATCTGCTTAAGCCTATTTTATCTAATTTTGTCTCACCTGAACAATTTTCATTCCTTTAAAATCGACAGATCCATGATGCTATAGGCATTGCACAAGAAGGACTACATACTCTGCACACTAAGAAGATCAAAGGGGTGATCCTCAAGATATATCTGGAAAAATCTTTTGATCAATCTAGTTGGCTCTACATTCACATGCTTCTTACTCATCTAGGATTCCCTTTACAGGTTATTAATTGGATTGTGTGTTTCATTACCTTTGTTTCTTACAACATTATCATTAATGGGGCTGCAACAAATTTCTTTCATGCCGAATGGGGACTTTGACAGGGCTGCCTGTTATCCCCCCTTATCCTTCTCTTGATCATGGAGGGCCTCAGTAGATGTATCATTGATGAAAGGGATCGTGGCAGATTGAAAGGCATTCCAATCTCAGGAAACTATGTGCTCACACACCTACTATTTTTTGATGATATCATACTTTTCCTCAATGGAACCCTTGGTGATTCTACTGTGGTAAGATCCATCTTGCTACTATTTTTTACTACCACTGGTATGCAATGTAATAAGAGAAAATCTACTTTGAAATGCCATGGATGCTCACCACATGAGATCTATTTTGCACCACAAAGATTCACATTTACCCTCACCATATTTGATGATGGACTGAAGTACTTGGGATTTTACCCTAAACTAGTGAGCTATAAAACTTTTGATTGGAATTGTCTTATCACCAAGATCGAAAAAATACTAAACAACTGGTGCCATTGTTGGCTGTCAAGGGTTGGATGACTGATACTTATCAAATCTATATTAGAGCCATTCTGGTATATTGGATGTCTCTGGCTTGGATACCTAAAGGAATACTTCACATGATACAGTTGATCTATAGAAAATTTCTATGGCTCGGTGCTAAATAGGGACACACCTTAGCTTCAAACCTTTGCTGAGGCACTAGCTGCAAAAATTGGTTGGAATATTCTTATTGGAAATAATTTATGGACCAGGGTGGTCATTAAGAAATACATCCGCCCTCTTGGCCCACTTGAATGGCTTTGTCAACTATCGATGCACCATCCCAGCTACTCAACGATTTGGCGTGCTTTTCTGGGCTCTATTCAGCACATCACTGCTAATTTGGCCTGGAAAATAGGTAATGGTTCCAGGGTTCGTATTGGATGGGATCCTTGGTCGGGTTGCGGCAATGCCCACCTCCTCTCCCCTGCACTTATTGACTCTCTCAATCGTGCTGGATATCAGACACTAAACCACATTGCTGACAGAAATCACACCACTCTATTCACTCAAGGTTGGTTAGACCACCTAGAAATACAGCTTCAACCGCAATGGTCAGTGCTTTGGACTGCCTATCTGGATGCATTAAGAGATTCATGTGTCAGAATTCTTGACAGGGATGATGAACTCATATGGACTATCTCAAAACATGGTTTATACATTCCCAAATAGGGTATATGCACATTTATCGATCACATAGGCCTAAATCCCTACTCCCATGGTGGCACAATATCTGGAAATTAAAGGGACCTATAAAAGCTAGGCTCCTCATGTGGTGCATTCTCACTGATAAAATTCCCATGCGGGCCAACCTCCAAAAAATATCACATATTGGTCCACATAGATGTCCATTATGTAATGCGGTTATTGAAGATACAATACATCTTTTTCTCCATTGTAATGCTTTACATGAACTCTGGCACCTTATCAACTCCTCTCTTAATCATAATCTCCTTTGGGAGGGGATTTCTCTTACAGATGCATGGGAGACTTGGTGGACATCTACTCAATCCCACAAGCTGTATAATTTGCCAATCTTAATCTGCTGGAGCATCTAGATGGCCCACAACCAGACCGTCTTCCATAATACACCACATCACTGGCCCTCATATGTTGCCTACATTATTTCCATTTACCACTTAATACCTGATGATCAACCTCCTCCACAGCCCCAAGTTATCTCCCCTGATATTATTGACATATCCCATACTTGGGCTTATTTCGATGGATCTGCACAAATACATGGTTGTGGTGGGGGTTTCCTACTTCATTACTCACCTCATCATTTTTACAAACTCAAGATTGGACTTGGACGTGGCACCAATAACTATACTAAACGCTCCTACCTACTATACCTCCTTCAATTCACCATCACAAAAAATGTTCATGATCTAAAAATATTTGGCGATTCCAAAATTATCATTGACTGGTTCAACCAACAAACAACCTGTCACATACACACACTGCAGAATATTTTGGATGAAGTTCTTCATCAAAAAACATATTTTGATCATATTTCTTGTCAACACATTTACAGGGAGAGAAATACGATTTCCAGTCTCCTTTCCAAGGAGGTGATGCACCTATTGACCGTACACATGGAGATTCAGGAGCAGAATGATCATGCATATTATCAGTACCTTCATCGTCCTTTTGTATCTGATCATTGGATGGGGTTGAATCCCCATTAAAGGTTGTTGTTGCTTTTTTTGTTTTGTTTATAGTTACTTATATTATTTTTGTACAAAGACTTTTGATCGTTGATCCACAACATGTATTTATGAGGCACTTATCAGATGTATTTATTTTTGCTACTTTACTACTATCTGTTGACAGCTACATTGCTGATCTGAATATGCACTTAGCATATACAACATGTAACTTTTATTTTTATTAATAGAAGCTACAATTTTTCCGATGGAAAAAAAGATTCCTTATGATTTACCTCTTGCACTATTTGCCTTGAATAAATTTGAATAAATATGGATAAAAAATATCACTTTGTTAAATTATCAACCATCACAAGCTTAATATATCGCAAGTTCTGAGTCGTTTATTTTGGCCCGCTCATCGTAAGGGAGTATCAACTAGCTACCAAATGGAGTGCAATAGTTGAATCATAAGCCAGATCAAGACTGGTGATCAATAAACTAACAGGAGTTAGTGTCGAGTTTTTTTTCTTCTGGGTCTCAATTTAGGAAGTGAGTGTAGATGAAGATGATCTACATGATTTCTCAGGATTCGAAGGAGTCTTTGAATATTTCCAACCAAATAGGAAAACTCGAATAATGTTAATTGCTCTCAATCTAATCAAGAAATGAAGAAGCATTTTCTTATGTAATTAACTTAAAATTCATATTCATCTTCTCCCAATAATCCTTCCCATCTCGTAATGTTGACTGGATTGAGAGAAATTGCATCCGTAATTTTAATCCTTTGATTACTTTCACCTATAGAGGTTGAAGCACGAAACATGTATTACCACTATTGATTAGGATTCCTACTTCACATTTATGACCACTCCAGTTGTCCTAATGTTTCCCTTTGGCTTTATTTCTTTGTTCCTTATATATTCATGTTTTTTCAATGGGGTTAATTCATTGCTACCTTTTGTTGTCCTTTTTTCTATGGAGGATTTCATACTAATGTAGGATTTTAATCCTCAAATCCTAATATGCATTTCATGTTTAGGTATCATCATAAGGAAAATATGAGATCTTAGCATGTGATTTATTTCTCATAGATCTTCTATTATTGACAGATTTTGAGGCTTCATAAATTAAATTCAAACATATTTGAATATTTTTCATTTCGATGAAGTGTTTTCTTCTCTTTCACTGTTGATCTGTTGCAAAAATTCAGAATCCTGGTTTCCCTGCCTATTCATATTATGCATTAAAACATGGCACACTATTTACCTCTATTGTATATAGTGTTTCTTAAAATAATTTCTTCAAATGTTAAGCGAGCATACTGATTCAAGAGGTTTTAATAAATAGTGACAACACAGGTATTAATGTCAAACAAGGGATTTTATGACAGCAAAAAGGAAACTTATGAAATATAACCATTGATTCTTTTATATGTAAACATTTTGATATCAAACCATAGGATTTTATGAAATTAGGAAAAAAACTCACAAGGTAACACTCATAAATTTAGATATTGAGAAGAGACTAAACAAGGTTATAGAGAGAAGTTCACATGAAATAACAAAAAATTATAGAGAAAACTTCAAAGCATCTTATAAAAACCTTGAGGCTCCAAATTTAAAGTCAAATTATTTAAGGAATGGAAAGTTTAAAAGGATTTGGAGATCAAATACCCTTAAGGTGCTTGATTTCCAATGAGACACATAAATCCCAAGAATTCCTATAAACTTCAGCGTTGCTAACAAGACAACAATAGCACAATAATAATTGCATAGAGAGGAAGGTGAGTCTGAAACAAGAAAAACATTAATGTTGCAAATAAATTTAGTAATGAAGTGCCAAAAAAGGAACAAAATGTGAGGCCTAAGAGGCAAGGATATACAAGATTTGGAAATCATCATGTATGAACTTAAATTGTCTAGAAACTCGATTTCACTTGTATTCCTCTAGCCAATCCTTATAAAACCTCTTGCTTAAAAAAAGATCAAAGTATGTTAGTAGACAACTCTTGTTCGGTTTCTTTAATAATGGGGCATACAAGAATTGGTTGTTTTGTGATGTAATATAGAGTGGATGTTGGTCAATTTTTGTTGGGGAGACCTAGAAATATTATAGGAATGCCATTCAACATTTTCTGGGAAAAATACATAAAGTGTAGCATGAGTCCAGAAAAGAATTTTTTTATTGGTTATAATCTATGTGCTACAAATAGCAAGAGATTAAATGAGGAAATTCCACTAGAGGTTCAAGGTTTTCTCAATGAATTTTCAGCAATAACCAAGTTGAACTACCACATGCATTGCCTCAATCTAGAGGTGTTACTCATCAAATTGATTTGATCCCTAATGCAAGTATATTTCATTTAATAAATTATTCAGAAATATTTTTAATATTTCTAATTAATAAATGTTTGTTTACAATGACAAAATATTTTTTCCAGTTTTTTGTGACTACAATATTTCATTTGGTAATTAATGTTTCACACCATAATCCCCAAATTCAAAAGAAAAAACATATGGCATACATTTCTACAAATGTGTTCCTCATACAACTTTTCCAGTTTAACAAACCTCTCGGCGTCTCTTTGCACCTTTTGAAATAACCCACGATGACGGAGGAAGTGTGTGTGCCATGGCCTTGTGAGTCATGCACTAAACAGATTTCCACTATCTCATTCAAGAGGCCAAATGTGGGTTTGTAGCCTTTGTAGAAACATGATGCATCAACCAATACAACCACATCAATGTAATAATAACACATCATTACTACATAGATAAACTCTCTTTCCCATTGAAAATTTAATATTTTTCCAATATTTTATTTTTGACAATTACGCATGCGTGAAGACTTTAAATAATTTCACTATATATGACCTTTAACATTTAAGATTTCTATGGAATTTAGTGGCTTAAATTTATAGATCCTTAAGATTCTATTAATAAAGACCTTTCCTTTTTAATTTCTTTTATGTATTTCCCAAAATTTAAATAAAATTTAAAATTGTGTTTAATTAATTAAATTTTTTATTTTTGTATATAAGCAATAAATTTATTAATGAAAAACATAAAAATATTTCGCTCGAATGAATATTTTTCCTTTGATAACAAGAAGAAGTAAAGAATATGCAGTAAAGATAGAATGCGAACGGCGCGGGCTTACGAAGATTTATTAATAATTTTATATTTAAAAAAAATCTCAATTCCTATGTGTTAAATATTTTTAAAATCAATAAAGATATATAAATTAAACATTTTTAAAAATAATTATATATCAAAAAGGGGAAAGAAATAAATTAAATAATTTTCAAACATATTATTCTTTAGAATAAAATATTATAAAAATAAAATCATTATAATATATAAAATTTTGTTGCAGTTGGACTTGGAAAACTTTATCCCATTCTCCCATTTTCCTTTCTACTGCTTGGGAACGGGGCCCATGTCCTGGTCAATGAAGCTTCGTCCTATCGAAAAATTACTGGAATAAATCATACCGATCACTACATCAAAAACGTAGTCAAATTTATCCCACAAGTGCCTTGTGTTAGGTCTCTTGAGGTCGAGGAAGTATGGGGATCACATCATGTGTAGTTGGAGTACACGATGAAGAAAAATGGCGAGAATTCCTAGTGCTCTCTGCATCTCGTCGATTTCGTGCTCCCTTAACCTTGGATAGAATCCTTGGAAAATAATGTTATAAACATGAAGCAACAATGTATCGCCATGTCGCACATCTATAAAAGAGCTTGATTATGTTTTCACAGTTTCCTTGACAAAAGTAAGGATATTTGTCAAAGTTCACGATTTTGGGTGTCCGTAGGGTTCTTGATGGTGTTGAATCCATTTCCACCATAAAAAACGATTCAAACACTCCAACATTCTAATTTTTTTATTTTTTATTTTACCAGATTCTAGTAAGAAATATGTCATCCAAGGGAATTTGTGGCGTCGGTAGACAACCCCATTGGAATAACCCAAGGTAATAGTTCGCCATGTGCATATTTCACAAAAAAAACATGAATTATAATAAGAAAGATATCATTGGTGAGTCACAAACACGGTTTCTCAAAACGACAATGCGATGGAAATGTTTACCTATTGTAAATGTCTTTCGGCAATGTGATGGAAGAGTTGAAACTCGCTTTTCCAATGCTTGAAATATAACACCAATGGCCTTGATATGCATCTTTTAAAGACTTTCTGTTATGAGCACACTAGTGTCAAAGAAACGTTGCGTTATGAATTCACATTATGTAAAATTAAATAGGGTGAAATGTTAGCATGTAAATTGTGAAAGTCTTAATTAATATTTTTGAAATTCTATATTTAAAACTAAACAGGGTGTAAGATTTATAGCTTTATTTTATTACAAATTTTGTATGTATATAAAGATTTAGTAAAAATGAACATTTGTTTGTCATTTTTATAATGAATGTAATAAATTTATTTAATTATTTATATTTTAAAAATAAAAAATTATGATAATTTATGTTATCAAAAAGTAGTTTTTAAACTTATATAATTATTTCAAATTTTAAAATTTAATTATAAACTTGTTTTTTACTTTTTTCCTAAAAAATAATCTTCCCAAATCTTCTATTCTTTCCATATATCTTTACACATTTTAAAACAATTACTACTTTTAAAACCACTAATTTGTCCAGAATTTCAATGTCTACACTATAATGTCCTTCAAGTGACAAAGTATGAGGTGGTCGTGCACAACTTGGAAATATCAATTTAAAGATATACTTTATAGACTTGACAGTCACCCAATCGAAATAAGGATGGGACGGTAGCCCATCCCAAACTAGATTGAAAGTGGATATGAAAACGTGTGAATGAAGGTTGCAATTTTTTTTTTTCTAGATTCGGATATGTTACTGATTTGTTTAGATTTTGTTGTATTTTATTTTATATTTTATTTATTAAAATAGTAATAATTTAATTTTAAAATGATGATTAAATTAAATTATATAATTTTTATTTATAAAATTTAAAATTTTATTTTATATAATTAATTTATTTTTTATATTTTTATACAAATACAGAAAGAAAATTTAATAGTATTCATTTATATAACATAAATATAAATGAAGGCACTTTGTATGGAATATAAATTAAATTTTTTGTTTTTTATTAGATTGAGAAATAGTTGATGATATAATAGTTTTATGATTAAATGTTTATTAATAAATAAAATTGTTTTAATGGTTGATGTTTAATATAAAATATTAATTTTTATTTTAATATTTTAAATTTATTAGAGTTTAATTAATAATTTATTTTTATTTTTATTTTAATAAATTATTATTATTATTATTATGTGTTAAGTAATTTATTTTATATTTATACGTTTATAATATAATATTGATATATATTTTTTAAGATATAATTTATTTAATTTTTTTTACTATAAATTGTTTTTTTAATAGTAAGGCATGAGGATTTATTGTATCATGAATTTGTAAGAGAAATATATAAGATTAGAAGACTAGCAATTGGAAGATTGATAAGATTGGATTTATTAGTAGAGTTATAGATATGAAGTTGTTGTTAGTTTTAGTATTTGGAGAATGGATCAATCAAATTTGTGTTCAAATGTAAAGGAAGGTAAAAGTGATTTAACATTAAACAAAATCGCTAAAGATTTTTTTGTGTTTTTAAGGATATAGACATGGTATTATTCTTGAGGTTATTTAAAGACATTATCTTTTGAATTCCAATTTCAATAAATTTGTTGTAAAACCCAAATTCAATATAATATTAGTTATAGTAAATTAATTAAAGTTATTGAAGTTAAACTAGATATCATTCAAACTAAGTAAATTAAGTGACATTGATGAATATGGAAGAGGCATTAGCAAGATATTCCAACAAATTTCCAACTTGTTGTACATGATTGTCTATTTTGTTATGTTCATATATCACCCCTCCTTATCTTGAGAACAATATTCCACCAAATTTCTAGGATGGGGAGATGCATAGGGGGCATGTGGGAGCACCCCCAAATTTAAGAGAAATTCAGGGGTGATGGGGGACATCAATGTGTGTGTGTGTGTGTGTGTGTGTGTGTGTGTTTATAATTGTTGTTAGTTTTAGAGTTTGGATAATATCAATGAAATTTGTGTTCAGGTGTAAAGGAAGGTAAAAGTGATTTAACATCATAAACAAAGTCACTAAAGAATATTTTTAGTATTTTTAAGGATATGGACATGGTATTATTCTTAATTTTATTTTAAGACATCATCTTTTGAATTTGAATTTCAATAAATTTGTTGTAAACCCCACATTCAATATAATATTACATATTGTAAATTCAATTAAATTTATTGAAGTTAGACTCGATATCATTCAAACTATGAAAATTAAGTGACATTGATGAATATGGAAGAGGCATTAGCAAGATATTCCAACAATTTCCACTTTGCTGTACATGATTGTCTATTTTTTTATGTTCATATATGTCCCTCTCTACCTTGAGAACATTATTCCACCAATTTTTCAGGATGGGGAGATGTATAGGGAAGCATGTGGGAGCACCCCCAAATTTTAGATAAATTCGGGGGTGATGGGGGCACATCAACGGGTGTGTGTGTGTGAGAGAGAGAGAGAGAGAGAGAGAGAGAGAGATTAAAATTCAAATTCTTTATGAAATTCCTTGATTAATACATCATAAATGATTCAATGAAATATAAATAGTAAAATATTGTATACATTAATTTACATTCATCATTCATTATTCTATAATCTAATTAGTACTAAGTAGAATAGTCTCAATGAAGACTGGAATAATAAATTGAAATTACTCAAACTCAAAAATAGTAAAAAAGTGATGAGTACAAGACTTGGCCTATGGTCACCAATATCTAGAATAAAGACTCAAAAGTTAAAATTAAATATTAATAATGGACAATGAACCAATGTTATTAGAACTAGATGAGTCATTGAATTGGTTGACCCAAGAATCAGGAACCCCCCCACAAGAAAAAAAAAACTAGACCAAAAAATCCATAAATATTCAAATATTGAAAGGAAATGTAAATGTTCATGTGCATCCATATGAATCCAAAACATTATATGAAAATATGCAAATTTTCTCATATATATAGTAAGCAAGGGTGCATATAACCGAAATAGTACTAAGTGCAATCCACATTTGAATCAAAATACATCAACAAAGAGGCTCTAAATGGCCTTTATAGTCAACAAAAAATGATGCTACAACAAATATATACATATCATCAAAATCAATGCCTATATTGGGATATTCGTCATCAATATCTCCCTCTAAGCATTAAAATAAGATAATATTTTTTTTTAACATGCCAAACATTGCTCACATGAAGATGATAGCCTCACAAGTGTCAATGGGGCCATCATGAACACAATCATGTAGGAATGGGTGCACATTCTTAAAAATGTGCATGCGCTTCCTATCCTATAGCCTCAGTTCTCCTCAAATCACCATACATTCTTATGAGCTTGGATTTTTCAATATAACCATCACATTTTTAAAATCACACACACACACACACACACATTCAGGAATGTGTGCATTTTTTTAAAAGTGTGCACACATTTTTGAAAGTGTGCACATGTTTTCTAAAGTACACGTTCATTTTCAAAAGCTCGTGTGCACTTTTTAAAGTGTATGCACTTTTTTAAAAGTACCGGCGTTTTCAAAAGTGCACACTCACTTTTTAAAGTGCATGCACATTCCTTAAAGAGTGTGCATGTTGGTATGACTATAATCTTTGAGAATAATTGAGGGAGGAGAGGGGGCAGAGAGAGATACATATAGGGGGGTTCTGTGAAGAAGGGATTAAGGGAGGGGGGTAAATAAATAAATAAAGGAAGAGGAAGGAGGGTGGATATACAAGGGAAGAGAGAGAGGGAGAGGGAGTGAAGGAGAGAGGGGTAGATGGATATAGAGAGAGTGAATCAGTGAGAGGTCAAGATTGAGAGAGATAGTGAGATGAGGGGAAGAGAGGAAGAGGGGAGAGGGAGGAAGATATATAGGTTAAGAGAGAAAGAGGCGGGATATAGGGAAGGGAGAAAGGGAGGGATATTTCGGGAGAGAGCAAGGAAAAGGGAGAGAGGGTTAGAGAGTGAAGGAGTTTGCATGAGAGAGAGGGGGGGGGTTTTATAGAGGATGGGAGAGAGAGAGGGAATGAGGGATTGGGTGAGAGACACATATTTTAGGGGGTTGTTGGGAAGGAGGGGTTGGGGGAGGAAGAGTGGGATAGAGAAAGAGAGGAAGGGATAGGGAGGAATTTGGAGAGATAAGGGGAGTGAAGTGGGAAATATAGAGATGGAGTGAACGAGTGAGAGAGAGATATGGAGGATATGGAGTTAGCGGGAGAGGTTTTATAGATTTATGGATGGTTGTGTGTGTGTGTGCATGAGAGAGAGGGGGGTGGGGAATAGGGAGAGAGGGATATGGAGAAAGAGGAGATGGTGTAGGGAGAGATGGAGATAGATATAGGAGGGATTTAGAGTGAGGGGGGAAATGGGGGATATTGAGATGGGGAGGGAGGGAGAGAGAGAGAGGGGGGTAGAGAGAGAGAGAGAGGGAGGAAGAGAGACATGTGATGAGGGAAAGGGGGGGATAACAGGGAAGGGAGAGAGAGGTATAGTAGGGGAAAGGGGAAGAGTGGAAGAGAGAGATAGAGGGGAAAAGAGTGAGTGAGTGATAGAGGGAGAGGATAGTGGGGGGAGGTAGATGGGGATTTTTCTCTCCTATCACTCTATATCTCTCTACCATCCAAATCTGTATGTATCTTCCTCTCTCTCTCCTTCTCTCTCACTTTCCCTCACTCCCTACCACAATCTCATTACCTTCCAACTCTCCCCATCACTTTGTCTGTCTCTAACATTTCCTCTCTCTTCCCCCTCCTCTCCCTCCCTCCCTCCCTTTCTCCTTCATAAAAAACCCCACACAACTCTCTCTCTATATATCCTCTCGTCCTCCTCTCTCTCTCTCTCTCTCTCTCTCTCTCTCTCTCTCTCTCTCTCTCTCTCTCTCTCTCTCTCTTCCCCCATTATTTCTCTCTCCATATATTTAATTATATCTTTATTTCTATCTCTTCTTCCCTCTCTCTCTCTCCCTCTCTCCCCCATCATCTCTATTTTTATCTCTCTCCATCTCTCCCGCATCACTCTCTCTCTCCCCTCCCTCTTCCCTATAGCTCTATCGTATCTCCCTCCCTATCTCCTTCTCTCTCACTCTCCACCACTCCATCCATTTATCCAAGTTATCTTCCCCACCATCGCTCTCTCTACCTCTGACTCTTCCTATATCCCCCCCCCCTATATCTCCCTTCCTCCATCATTCCCTCAGTACTTCATTCACAACAACCCCAATCCAACATTTCCTTCTCTCCCTCTCTCACTTATCTCTCTCTCTCTCTCCCTCTCATACACACACACACACACACTCACGCATACACATCCAAATCTATCTCTATCTCCATCCTTCTCTCTTTATCTCCTTGTATCCCTCACACCCTTACTATATCTCTCGATCTCTCCTCAATTGATCTTTGTCTATCCCCCCCTTTTGATTATATCTTTATATACCTCCCACTCTCCCTCTCTCTCTCCCTCCCTAAATATTTCTATTATGAAACCAGCTCCAAAAATAGAATAAAAGAGAGATCAACGCCTTAGAAATAAGCCACTTCGAGGGGGAAACCTCCTTTTCCATATATAGAGTCCATGGGGCAAAATATAATCCTAGCTGACCTAACAATAATAATGTAAGGGTACAACAATAACAATAAGGGGGCTACACTAACAAAAATAAGGGGATACACTAGTATTACAGGGACCTAACATGCCCCTCTCCTTCAAAAAAGTGTTTCCCTCAACGCTTGATTATTTCTGGATGCTTTTGTATAAAATTCTCATCCTCCCATGTGGAATCTTCAACTGGTAAGTTCTTCTACTTGCTTGGATACTCTGAAATTGTTCGATTTGGTAGTTATTGAGTTCTTGTTTTTGTGACTACTTTAGAACTTCTTTCACCGCAATGTTGATCTTCTTATTGTTTCATTTGATTCTCCACCAAAGTTAGGTTATCCTTTGAGAGTTGGAGAACTTTTTGTTGATGTTCGATGTGATATTCCACTACTTTATCATCCATATTAGCTTTCATTTGATCCTTCAAACCATCCAAATTAACCTCCATTTTGGCTTTTAAACCATCTATGTTATCTTTTACTTCTCTTTGTAAGGTCAAAATTTGTTGCACTTGGTACCGTAATTTTGATATCTCATACTACAATTCTTCCTCTTCATGCGTCATAGTATAGCTTTCAGAGGACTTAATGGGTGTGGAATTATTTTTGGGAGGAATTATAGAACCCAATACTAATAAAAATTCTTCAATATGCCCTTGGAATCACTTCAAGTTGCTTTTTCAAACAAATGTTATGCAAATTTAAAAATCAAATACAGTCTTTTTTCTTTCTTTTTAGGAGGTCGATATTAAACCTGAATTATCTCTGTGATTTTGGATCTTCAATATCTGAAATTAGGTCCTATATTATCCCTCTGAATATTCTTTTTAATGCCATATTTCTGACCTGATTTGGATGCTTCAAGAAAAATTTATGCCCAATCTCCCACAATGGTATAATTATGGACTCATTCAGTAGAGCGAACTTGTACGGTGTGCCACGTGTCACTGTTTCCTCCTTCGGCTCTAAAATTGATACACATGTTACTAACGTCCGTTTACGTGTTGCCACTTATTACAGAATTCCAATATAATGCTCAGAGAGAGTTATGATAATTTTCCCATGGTCACCTCTTTGCAATGAAATTCGGGAGCCTGAAAAAACCCTAACTTCCACAGATCATATCTCTGAACATATTTCGAATCAAGATCTGAAAATTTTACATGTCGTTCCTTAGGAGTTCGACTTCGCTCTTTAAACATTTCAGTTTCGAAACCTCCGTAGAAAAAAATTTATAGAAAAAATTCCACGATGACCTGTTTAGGTGAAATTTGGGAGCCTGAAAAAAACATAACTTACACAGATCATATCTCCGAAAATATTGTGAATTAAGATATGAAATTTTTACAAGAAGTTCCTCAGGAGTTCGGCTTCGCTCTGTAAAAATTTCAGCTTTTGCACCTTCATATAGAACAAGTTATAGCAAAAATTCCATGATGACCTGTTTAGGTGAAATTTGGGAGCCTGAAAAAACTCTAACTTCCACAGATCATATCTCCGAAAATGTTGCGAACCAAGATCTGAAATTTTTTCATGATGTTCCTCAGGATTTCAACTTTGCTCTGTAAAATTTTCAGCTTCTGAATCTTTGTATAAATTTTTTTTATAGAGAAACTTCCACGATGACCTGTTTGGAGCAGCGAAACCCTAGAATCCAAAGCTCTGTTACCAAATGTTATGAAACTAGCTCCAAAAATAGAAGAAAAGAGAGATCAACGCCTTTGAAATAATCCACTTCAAGGGGGAAACCTCCTTTACATTACATAAATGAAAAATTATTGGATGATACAAATGACACAACCTCCTTTCTATATATAGGAGTCCATGGGACCACAACATAATCCTAGCTGACCTAACATTAATAATGTAAGGGCACAATAATAACAATATGGGGGCTACAGGGGTACAACAATAACAATAATGGGGCGAAACTAACAACAATAAGGGGATACACTAGTGTTATAGGGACCTAACAACCGCCCCCCTCTCTCTCCCTCTTCCTCTATTTCTCTATCCCTCCCTCACTCCATTAATCCCTCCTTCACAACAAACCCATTTCAAATTTGTCTCTCTCTCTCCCCACGTATCTACTTCTCTCTCTCCCTCTCTTTCTCTCCTATCCCACCTCCCTCGCCCTCTCCTTTATCCCTTTCTCTGTCACTCTCTATCTATTCCTCCCCCCACCACCCATATTTCTTACTCCAACTCTATCTCTACATCCCTCTCTCATTCTCTCTCCCGCCCCCCCTCACACACACACACTCTCTCTCTCCTGCCCCCTCCCCAACTCTCTCTCTCTCTCTCTCCCTTTATCACCCATCTCATCCTTTCTCTATCTCCCTCCCTCTCTCCTTCTCTCTCATTCCCTCACTCCCTCCCTCTCTCCTTCTTTCCCCTCGTCACTCCCACTTCCTTTATTCCTCTATCCCTTCCTCCTTGAAAAAACCACCCTCCAACTCTCTGTCTCTTTGTGCCCTCCAACCATGTCTCTAGCTCCCTCCCTCCCTCTCTCCCCATCAATTCCTCCACCTTTATTTTTCTCTCCTCCCTTTTCATTTCTCTACTTCTCACTCTTCCTCTCTCCCCCCTTCTATCTCTCTCTTCCTCTCCCCTCCCCTCTATCTCTCTCTCTTTCTCTCACCCCTTACTCTCTGTCTCTCTCTCTCTCTCTCTCTCTCTCTCTCTCTCTCTCACACACACACACATGAAACCCCCCTCTAACTCTATCTCGACTTTCATCCTTATGTCTCCGACAACTCTCTCCCCTCATCTCCCTCTCTCTCCCTTCCCCACCCTCTTACCCTATCTCTCTCACTTTTCAACCATCTCTCTCTCTCTCTCTCTCTCTCTCTCTCTCTCTCTCTCTCTCAAGATCCTTTTAGGTTGCACTAAAAAAAGGCCTTGTACTTTGAAAGGTATAATTATTTTCTATATATATATATATATATATATATATATTAAGATCATGAATTTTGAAAAAATAGTTGTGCATAAAAACACTATGTTCTCTAAAGCCCTGCAATTTTTTTTAGCAATATTCCATCATTTGGGTACTCAAAGGTTGCACTAACAAAACCATATTTTTAACTATAATGATTCCTCCCAATTAACGTATTGTTGTTTCTCCAAGCTTGCATTGCTACTAAAACGTCGGGAGAGAACATCATTAGCCTGCACCCACCCGAAAATTGAGATTTTGTTTGAGTGATAGGAACAATTTTACTAGGGTCATGACAGAGGAGTTCAACAATCTGTGCCAGCAACATCTAGTTGTATATAGGGTTTGGATCTCTTGACTAAATGCTAGTTCCATACCCTCATACATGATAGAATCCAAGGAAGACGTTGTAATCCCCCCCAATCCTGAAATTGTGAAAATCGTTAAGGATTTTGGATTTTGAGTGGGATCTAAAATTTTATTTTCTCCATATGAAATCCAATGAAGTTGGAACCACTTCCAAACATCCTGAAGCAATTAACATTTAAGAATTTAATAATTTAGCATTATTATTAATTACATAGCATAAGTAGGGCCATAGTGTTGAATGTTAGGCTTCCGCACTAATAAATTAATTTTTTCAAGTCAACTCAAAGGGGACATATAACCCTTTTTGAAGAGGGATGCCCACAAGTGCCCCATTTTGGGAAACACATCCCCCATGATAGGGAAATGTTTCCTCCCGCCTCTCCCTAGTTTTCCCCAAAAGGGGGATGTGGGGAAACATTTCCAAAGGCATCTCCTCATATTGAGAGTGTGGGAAACGTGGGGAATGCACTCCCACCCTAGGGTATGCATCCCCATGGAAGGTTGCTTGAGAATGTGAAGTGTTGTATGCAATCCAATTCTTTAGTGGATGCATTTTCAATATGTGAAAGAGCATTACATGGTGGAAGATAAGTAAAGTAAGACAAAAGTTGAAACTTGAAAAATTAAGCATTTAAATTATTCTATGTAATATTCATTTTCCACCACCTATTTAGAAAAACATCTAAAAATTTATTTTCGAAGTTGTCTATAAGTGAGACTTTTTGGAGTTTTCGACAGATTTGTGGCCGAAATCCGATGAAAAAAATTCTGCTGAAATATTGATTTGTGTTTTTTTACTGTTGCATATATGGATTCAACACCCTGAAAAATCACTATGGCACTTCGATTGTGAAGAGTTCACTCGTCAGCCTTGGGATTTCAATGAATCCCTTGTCAGATTCTAGACAAATTAGATCAGAAAATAAACCAAAAAACTTTTCAAAAATTCTCACTTATTGACAACACCTTTATTTTCTTCTTTAATATTTATTAAATCCATGTATGCAATTTTTTATTTGACCCGGTGTTTAAACATTAGGATCTTTCAAAGTCTTAAAAAACTTTTAAAACTATCAAATCAAGAAAATGTACATAATAGTTTAAAGTTAATGAACATGATATTTGATCTTTCTTAAAAAAATTTGCTTATTAATTTACAAAATTTATTTGAAAAATTATATTAATATTTCTCTTTTTAACTTTTTTATTACTTTTCTTTTCACTTATAATCAAATTTTTTCAATAATTATATTTTAATTTGTTTTTCTAAATTTATTTAAATTTAAATTTCAATCTTTTACAACTTTTTCAATCTTTAAAAAAAAAAAATTATCTATTCTAAATATTTCAGAAATTAATATATAATTAAAAAAAAAACAAGCATTAAAATAATTTAAATAGTTTTCATTAAATATTTAAAGAATATCTTGAATTATGTAAATTTGACGCAAATACGTAACTTATCTAAATTTATTTGCAAACTAGCTAAATTGACGTATCTTTAATGGGTATATATATATATATATATAATCTAAAATGATCAGCTATATTATTAATGATTAGTTGTCAATTTATTTCTATTTTAGTGCTGTGTTTTTTCCGAACATCATGTATTTAGTACATATAAATTATATTGCAATTAAGTTATGTCTTATAAATTTGATATACAGATAATCAAATCAATAAATAAATATTATGATTTTATCATTAATTAATATATTATAATTTTTTAAGTTTAACTAATTTTAAAATATTTTTTAAAAATTTAACAAAAATAAATTATTTAAATAAAATTTTAGAATTATATATATATAATCAAAATAATTTAATTTTAAAATTTATAATATGTTTTTTTTAATTGTAATATAAAATTAATTATTTTTTGAGTTTTCAATTCACATCAAATTATTAACCGTTAATTCTAATTTTATAGAAAAATAGTAAAGATGAAACCAAATTTTATATAGACACATTAATGGAATTTTTAGCCGATGGCCCTACAATTAATTGGTCACTGTTACACAAAAGAATGGCCTCCTTGCATCTAGTAGTGTTTTACAAAGCCAAGTCAAAATTGGTTGACAACCTCACAAAAAAATATGCATTCAATGCATGACATGTCCTAGAGAAGAATTTACACCCTAAGAAGAGGGAAGGCCTCTTCTTCCTTCCCCAATTTCGTTCTACAAAACACATTTCCTTGTTAATTTTTTAGCCAAATTCAAATTCATTGCATAAAAACCTATAATTGTTGCTCCAATTTAAAAAATTGTTATTTTTCCAAGCTTGCATTACCACTAACATGTCATGAGAGACTATCATTAGCTTGCACCCTCAAAAAATAAATATTTTGTTTGAGTGATAGGTATAATTTCACTCACATTTTACTAGAGTTGTGACATAAGAGTTCAACAATCAGTGCCACTAACATTCATGTACAAAACAGACTTATTCTCTTGATTAAATGCTAGTTCCATACCCCCAGACATGGTATAGAATCCAATGTTACAATCCCACTCTTGAAATTTTGAAAACGATTAGGTCTGTTGTTATCTATCTCCCTCTCCCCTTCTCCCTCTTCCCCCCACTCTATCCCTCCCTCCTTTCCCCTCATCCCTCCCACTTCCTCTATTTCTCTATCCCTTCCTCATTCAAAAAACCACCCTCCAACTATCTGTCTCTTTGTGCCCTCCAATCCTGTCTCTAGCTCCCTCCCTCCCCCACTCCTTCTCTCCCCATCAATTCCCCCCTCTTTCTTTTTCTCTCCTCCCTTTTCATCTCTCTGTGTATCATTCTTCCTCTCTCCCCCTCCTCTCTCTCTCTCTCTCTCACACACACACACACACACAACACCCCCTCCACCCCTCGCCCCCCCACTCCCCTCCTCTAACTGTATCTTTATTTTCATCCCTATGTCTCCTACAACGGTCTCCTCTCTGGTCTCCCCTCCTCTCCCTCTCTCTCCCTTCCCCACCCTCTTACCCTATCTTTCTCACTTTTCAACCGTCTCTCTCTCTCTCTCAAGATCCTTTTAGGTTGCACTAACAAATGGCTTTGTAACTTGAAGGGTATAATGACTTTCAATATATATATATATATATATAAAAGATCATGAATTTTGAAAAAATAGTTTTGCAAAGGAACACTCTATTCTCTACAACCCAGCAAATTTTTGTAGCAAGATACCATCATTTGGGTACTTAAAGGTGGTTGCACTAAAAAAAATATATGAATTATATTTTGCACAAAAAGTAACATACCAATGATAGGAAAACTCAAAATTCACATAGTTAAACAAAAGTACTATAAATAAAAAATATATAATTGAAAAGCTAATTTATTTTTCTACATTTCATCTTTTTATACCAATTTTAGATTCATTCTGTAAAAACCTATAATGATTCATCCAAGTTAACATATTTTTGTTTCTCCAAGCTTGCATTTCCACTAAGACGTTGATGCAGGGGCATTAGACACTAGCCAGCAATGTAGGAAGTTTTGTCCACATGTTGTGGCTAGGAGGGTTCAAAACATTTGAATTGTAACAACTAGGTGTCAATACCTCATCTGACTGTATCATTTAGATTAGTTAGATTTGTAGAAGTTGAATAGCTCATTTCGATCCATCTGTCACATTTCAGTTAGTTGAACAATTGTAATTAGGCTTTTGGTTTTCCAAAACGGTCCTCACAGAGGAACTGAAGAGTCACACTATAATGTATATAAATTGAATCCTCAGATGTATATGAGAGGACAGAGAGGAAGAGGAGAAGAGATTTCTGCAATAAAATCTGTCTGTTTATAATTGCTTCTAGTTAAATGATTTCAGTGCACATTTGTCGTAGAACTGTCTCGAATCTTAATTGTGAAGAAATTGTTTAATTGTGAGGTGATTGAACCCTGTGTATGTATAATTAGTGATTTGAACCATTCTGCCAATTCTGCACCCCTCTGTCTATCCTTTTCTCGAAATTTATTGAACAAGCACCTGTTGAATAAATCCCACCCACAGGCGGGGCCTGTGCAGAGGAACTGTGGCCGTGAACTCTGTTTAAATGGTAGAATTCCTGCTTACGCCGAGACAAAATTGTTTGGCTATCGAAACCTGACCTAAGTTAATGAATAAAAGGAAGAGCGTCACCCGACTTAACCTTGGTTAATCACTGTACAAAAACCACGAGTGGATTTTCAAGGCGGATTGCCCATATCGCACCGCTTTTGGTGTATAAGCGGTATTTTCCGATTGTGGAGCGATTCCATAGACTTGTTGACGCGTGGCGGAGTGGACCCCCGGAAAACCACCGTTTAAACCTTGCCATCACACGTTATAGTTCGTACCAGGACGCCGAGCGATATTTCCTTGTGTCGTTGATTTGGGAAGGGGCCATCGGACGGTGGTCGCTTGCTGTAGATGCGTGAACGATAAACGAGGTGCGCGAACGATAAGTGAGGTATGGTGCAGGTTTTTGATTGGTCTATTGGTCATAGAGGTGGGGCCCGGAGCCAAGGTTTATTACACAGTTATTTATTCAAAACAAAGCGTTGGATTTATATAAAATGCGAAGGGTTAAACTTTGGTTATAAAGGTTCGGAGGTAAATATATATGCCGGGAGATATAATTAAACATTCGAAGAAGTGAATAAGTTTATTTTTCAATTTCTTTGAGATTGATAAATAAATTTAAAAAGAAAGAAGGCCACGTGGAGTCAAAGAACGGGGTTTACTGGGGATATGCTGACAGGACCACGCCTACAATAGACCATCTCTCCTTAGAGGAGTCCGAATTTAGTTTTGTTGCATCATTTGTGGTATTAGAGCCATTGTTTTAAGATTGTTTTTACAGAAAGTTGACATGGAAATCTAAATTGGTAGAGGTGCTGGCAGAAGGAGACCTGCTGCCAATGCAGAGGTGTTGGAGGTTTTACAGAGGGTCGAGGCCAGAGTGGATGCCATGGAGCGAAGACAGACTAGAGATCCTGAAGACATCAGCGAACCTGGAATAGAAGAAGCTGAAGAAAATGTTGAGATTCCTCCTGAGATGAGGCTCCTTAGAACTGTTTTGGGGTCTGTAGTTAAGCCCAGAATTGAAGTGTCGAGTTATGCAGGGGGACAAATTTAGAGGAGCTGGTGGACTGGATTAATGAAATGAAAAAGTGCTTCGACTATGAAGAGATAAGTGATTATAAAAAGGTCAAGTTTGTGGTGAAAAAGCTGAAGGGACATGCTACACTTTGGTGGGATGGAGTGCAGGTAGAAAGGAGGAGAGTTGGCAAGAAACCTATCAAGAGCTGGACCAGAATGATGGCCAAATTAAAAGGTAAATTCTTGCCTAGTGATTATTAGCTGACATTGTATAAGCAAATGCAGAACCTGAGACAGAGGTTGCTCACAGTAAAGGAATACACAGAGGAATTCTACAAAGTGAGCATAAGGGCTGGGAAATTTCAAGACACACCAGAGAAGACTGCCAGATATGTGAATGGTCTCAAGCTGGAGATCCAAGATGAGATTGTTCTCTTGTCTCCTAAGACAGTGGAAGAGGCCTATCAGATGGCCTTGAAAGCAGAGGGGAAACTCCTGAGGAAACAGTCTACCAAGAAGAGAGGTACTTTCCATGGAAAGGGAAGTCAGGGTGGTAGAGGAAAGCCTACTACACCCAGGGATGGAGCTAACAGTAGCTCACCTCAGAATGCATCTACAGAGGATGATGCAAGGGGCAGAAGGGGTTCTTACAGAGGAAAAGGAAGAGGAGGCAGAGACAGAGGCAGAGGTAGAGAGTTGAGGTGTTATAGATGTCAGCAAGTGGGACATAAGCACTATGAGTGTCCAGAGAATGTGGGTGTTGGTCCAAGAAATGCTGTTGTTGCCCATGCTGGAGAAGAGGTAGAAATTGAAGAAGAAATTCTTCCAGGGAGGGGAGAATCCTTAGTGGTAAATAAGGTCCTGTTGAAGCAAGCCAAAGAGGTCACTGAGCCTGCACAAAGGAAGACTTTGTTTAGGAGCATATGCAAAGTCCAAGGGAAATGCTGCCAGCTAGTCATTGATAGTGGCAGCACAGACAATCTGGTTTCCACTAAGGTAATAGAGAAGTTGAAGTTGAAGACAAGGGAGCATCCAACTCCCTACAGGGTGTCCTGGCTGCACAAAGGGCACTAGCTGGTTGTAAAAGAGCAGTGTGAGATAGAGCTGCAAATGGGAAAATACAAAGATAAGGTCCTGTGTGATGTAATGCCCTTGGATGTGTGTCATATACTGCTGGGTAGACCTTGGCAGTTTGACAAAGCAGTAGTGCATGATGGCAAGAAGAACACTTACAAGTTCTTCAAATATGGGGTACACCATACACTGATACCCATGGAAGAAGGAGAGCCATCCAGAAGAGTGATTGATCCAAAGACTTTGTTGCTGAGTGGGAAGGAATATCTGCAGCAGATAGAAGAAGAAGAGGTAAGCTTTTCTTTAGTTTGCAAACCTAAACTAGTTCTTACTTCTACAAAGATTTCTGATTTACCAGTAGAAATCCAAGAGATGTTAGATGAGTATTGTGACATTATTGTGGATGATTTACCTGATGAGTTGCCACCTGTGAGAAATATCAGCCATCAGATAGATTTTATCCCTCGTTCAAATCTGCCAGATAAGGCAGCCTACAGAATTCCTCCCAAGGAAAATGAGGAAATCAAGAGACAAGTACATGAGTTGGTGGACAAGGGGCTGATTAGAGAAAGTTTGAGTCCATGTGCAGTACCAGCAGTATTGAGCCCAAAGAAAGATGGAGGCTGTAGGATGTGTATTGATTCCAGAGCAATTAATAAGATCACAATCAGGTACAGATTCCCGTTACCCAGAGTTGAGGATTTGATGGACTGTTTGAGTGGTGCTAAATATTTCTCAAAGATAGATTTGAAAAGTGGATACCATCAGATTAAAATAAGAGAGGGTGATGAGTGGAGAACTGCCTTTAAAACAAATGAAGGACTGTATGAATGGATGGTAATGCCTTTTGGGTTGTCAAATGTACCTAGCACTTTTATAAGACTTATGAATGAAGTATTGAAAGAATTTATTAGTAAATTTGTGATAGTGTACCTGGATGATATATTAGTTTTCAGTAGAACTAAAGAAGAACATTTAAGGCATCTTAATCATGTCTTGAAGAAGCTGCACCAAGAGAAACTGCTGATAAATTTAAAGAAATGCTCATTCATGAAAGAAGATTTGGTGTATTTGGGTTTTGTTGTTTCTGCAGAAGGATTGAAGATGGACCTAGAAAAGGTTAAGGCAATTATGGAGTGGCCTTCACCCAGGAATGTTTTTGAGGTAAGAAGTTTCCATGGACTTGCTAGTTTTTACAGAAAGTTTATAAGAAACTTCAGTAAGATCAATGCACCCATAATCGAGACAATAAAGAAGAGCAAACAGCCATTTAAGTGGACTGCTGATGCAGAAAGAAACTTTAAAATTTTGAAGCAAAAGATAACAGAGAAGCCTGTTTTGATTCTGCCTGATTTTACTAAACCATTTCAAGTAAAGTGTGATGCCAGTGGAGAGGCCATTGGAGCTGTGTTGAGTCAGGATGATAGGCTTGTATCATATTTCAGTGAGAAGCTGAATGACACTAGAAGAAAGTATTCCTCTTATGAGAAGGAATTCTATGCAATTGTTCAGGCATTAAAAAAGTGGAGACATTATTTGATGTCCAGGGAATTTGTATTATATTCTGACAATCATGCTTTGCAGTATATTGTATAGCAGCCCAAGTTGAAACATAATCATGCTAAATGGGTTGAGTATCTCAAAGGTTTTAATTTTGTTTTGAAACATATAAGTGGCCAAGCCAATAAAGTAGCTGATGCTTTGAGTAGGAGGCACATGCTTGTTCAAGAAACTAATTTTGAAGTTGTAGGATTTGATTTTCTCAAAGAATTGTATAAAACAGATCCAGATTTTAAGGAAGCATTTGAGGCATGTAGTAACCTTGTTTTAACAGATAGAAGCCAGTGGCTGGATTATTTCCTGCAGGAGGACTTGTTATTCAAAAGAAGCCAACTGTGTGTACCAATATGTTCCATGAGGGAAAATTTGATCAAAGAGAAGCATAGTGGTGGACTTGTTGGACACTTTGGTACTGATAAGACTTATGAGTAGCTGAGTCACTTCTATTACTGGCCCAAGATGAGAACAAGAGTGGACAAGTTTGTGAATAATTGCAAGATCTGTCAATATGCTAAAGGAAGGAGCCAAAATGCAGGATTGTACACTCCCTTGCCTATTCCAGACAGGCCTTGGGACATGGTGAGTATGGATTTTGTTCTAGGATTACCCAAGACTCAGAGAGGGAATGATGCAGTCTTTGTTGTGGTGGATAGATTCTCCAAAATGGCACATTTTATTCCATGCTATAAAACCAGTGATGCCACCCATGTTGCTAACTTGTTTTTCAAGGAAGTTGTTCGATTGCATGGGTTGCCAAAGAGTATTGTTTCAGACAGAGACACCAGATTTGTGGGTCACTTTTGGAGGACATTGTGGAAGAAACTTGGTACCAAACTGAGTTTTAACTCAGCTTATCATCCCCAGATTGATGGACAAATTGAGGTAGTGAATAGGAGTCTGGGAAATTTGTTGAGAAGTCTTGCAGGAGAACATCCCAAGCAGTGGGATCATATTTTTCCTCAGGCAGAATATGCATATAATGACTCACCAAACAGGAGCACAGGGCAGAGTCCATTTCGTATTGTTTATGGAATGCACCGTAGAGGAATATCAGAGTTAACGAATCTGGGAAAGGCAGAGCTAAGGAGTGTAGATGGTGAGGAATTTGATTCAGAGATCCAGGCTATACATGAACAAGTGAAATGGCAACTACAAGGCAGCAACATCAAATACAAAAGCAGAGCATACTTGAGCGGAAAAGAAGTTCACTTTGAAGTAGGAGATTTGGTTTTGGCACACTTGAGAAAGGAGAGATTCCTAAAGAAGCAGTACAACAAATTGAAGTTCAAAAAGATTGGGCCATGCAAGATACTTAGAAATTTTTCTGCAAATTCTTATGAGATTTAATTACCTCCTGATGTTGGAATATCTCCCATCTTTAATGTTGCATATTTGTACAAGTATGAAGGTGATGGTGCAGAAGAAAGAGTAGCAGACAAGGAGCAGATTGAGTGGAGAGAACAACTACCTCCAGCGCAACCATTGCAACCAGAGAAGATATTGGATAAAAGACCATTCAGAAGGACCATAGGACAAGAGTACATTCAGTACTTGATCAAATGGAAGGACAAGCCAGAGGAAGATGCCACTTGGATGACTGAAGGGATGTTGCAGAATATAGGTAGATCAGTGGAAGAGCTCATGGACAGGAGCCCATGAAGAAAATTGCCCTCGGGAGTCTGATGCAGGGGCATTAGACACTAGCCAGCAATGTAGGAAGTTTTGTCCACATGTTGTGGCTAGGAGGGTTCAAAACATTTGAATTGTAACAGCTAGGTGTCAATACCTCAGCTGACTATATCATTTAGATTAGTTAGATTTGTAGAAGTCAAATAGTTCAGTTTGATCCATCTGTCACATTTCAGTTAGTTGAACAATTGTAATTAGGCTTTTGGTTTTCCAAAACGGTCCTCACAGAGGAACCGAAGAGTCACACTATAATGTATATAAATTGAATCCTTGGATGTATATGAGAGGACAGAGAGGAAGAGGAGAAGATATTTCTGCAATAAAATCTGTGTGTTTACCATTTCTTCCAGTTAAATGATTTCAGTGCACATTTGCCGTAGAACTGTCTCGAATCTTAATTGTGAAGAAATTGTTTAATTGTGAGGTGATTGAACCATGTGTATGTATAATTAGTGATCTGAACCATTGTGCGGATTCTGCACCCCTATGTCTATCTTTTTCTCGAAATTTATTGAAAAAAACCCTATTGAATAAATCCCATCCACAGGCGGGGCCTGTGCAGAGGAACTGTGGCCGTGAACTCTGTTTAAATGGTAGAATTCCCGCTTACTCCGAGATACAATTGTTTGGCTATCGGAACCTAACCTGAGTTAATGAATAAAAGGAAGAGCGTCACCCGACTTAACCTTCGTTAATCACTGTACAAAAACCGCGAGAGGATTTGCAAGGCAGATTGCCCATATCGCACTGCTTTTGGTGTATAAGCGGTATTTTCCAGTTGTGGAGCGATTCCATAGACCTATTGATGTGTGGTGAAGTGGACCCCCGGAAAACCACCGTTTAAACCGTGCCATCGCACATTATAGTTCGTACCAGGACGCCAAGCGATATCGCCATGTGCCGTTGATTTGGGAAGGGGCTATCAGATGGTGGTCGCTTGCTGTAGATGCGCAAACGATAAATGAGGTGCGCGAACGATAAGTGAGGTACGGTGCAGGCGTTTGATTGGTCTATTGGTCGTAGAGGTGGGGCCTGGAGCCAAGGTTTATTACACAGTTATTTATTCAAAACAGAGCGTTGGATTTATATAAAGTGCGAAGGGTTAAACTTTGGTTATTGTAATGTCCCATAATAATCATAAAATAATAAATAAATATAAAGTAATAAATAATTATAAAATAATAAATAATATATAAATAATATAATATAATTTAATAAATAAGAAAATAAATAAATAGTCAAGAGAATAATAAATAAATAATCAATAAAACATTAAACAATAACTGGAGTTCTAAATAAAATGGTAAATAATAGACTGGAGTCCTATAACAACAAACAATAAGTAAAATTAAAGAAATAATTAATTAACCAAAGTAAATAAATTAACATAGAGTTAAACTAAGAAACTAATAGAAATAAAGTTAAAGAAAGAGTTAATTAACAAAAATAAAACAAAGAGTTAAACTAAGAAACTAATAAAAAGGAAGTTAAACTGAGAGAACACTAAACTAAGTAAAGCTAACAAAAAGTAAGAGAACACTAATTTAAGTAAAACTTAAGTTGCATGTTGACACAGTGACTGTGTGCATGTGGTTCCCATTCCATGGTTTGGTCTATTTAATAGACAGTGAGGAAGGTTCAAGGCATTCATTCTTTCATCCATTCTCTGGAGAGAAAGGTATAGTGAGGCAAAGGATACCCTGACAGTAGTACGTTGATTGAGGGCTCAGGGGTGGCCAGTTGTGAAAAGATTACATATAGCTGAGCCTACAGTTGGGTGGAGAGTTGTCCCCAAAACTTTGTTGCGGTTAGCGGGATTCAGCTAGCATTCAACCTTGGAGTCTCAAGTAAGGAAAAGCGCCATTACAGGTAAGTTGTCTTGCTCATGTTATGTAAATTTCATGATGATTAGTTAAATAGTTTATGAGTTGATTATTATTTATTTATGTGATATAATTAATTGCATGTTTAAATTGGGGTTGTTACATATGGTATTTTCGAATTTAGGTGACCTCTAGGTAAAAGTTAAAACCTGATTTCTTTATTGTGATGATGAATAAAGGGCGAATTAAGTAATGTAGTGATTATAAACCAGCATGCACCATTCTTTGTTATGTGTTGGTTTAATATGTGCATTGAAATACTTGTGAAAGTATAGAAATTATTTACTTATTAAATAAATAAATAAATAAATAAAATAAAAATAAATTGGAACTCACTTTTTGAATTTAGTTCTCTTCCACCATGACCACGAGACAATGCGGAATTAGACTTTGAGTAAACTAACAAAGGACATGGACTATGCATTGAGAGAAAATCGATAAAGAAAAATAAATAAATAAATACAACATGGAAGCCGAAGCCGAAGAATCGTAATCGTTGCATAAGTCAATGGTTTTACAATTCCCTCGCCAAATCGACAAAACCAACGAAGCGAATGAAGCCCACAACTGTATCTGTCTCTAGATAAGACATTCTCTCCATGCAATAAGAGCTTCCAAAGTCTCATCTTGAATGACTTCCTTGAAACAAACTTGATCTAAATATTATTGTGAAGTTGTGAACAGATGCTGAAGTGTAATGAAGCAAGCCAAGTTGTATTCACCTTTCAATACTTTTCTGAGAGGCCATTTTTTTGCCTTTGCAATCTTCAAAAGTTTTTTTTTGCACCGATGTAATTCTGGCAATATTCTTTACGAAGTTGGCCCTTCGTTGTCCCATTTATTGGACGTTTTGCCAGTCCAACCAAACACGAAATCTGAATGATTCCTTTCAAAGAACCCACCGAAATCTCTCAAACCATTGACAATTTTGCCAAAATTCTCAGGGGAGATCTAATTGATTTCATTCTGAACAAAACCCACGTTCCGGATTTCTGAAATTCTTCTGTAGTTGCCCGGAATCTTCCCTCAAAGTTCACTGTCTAAAACTAGTGCGAAATTTTTTTAGCATACAAATTATTTTGGCAGAAAGAAGCCCTCCAGTGAAATTCTTCAGGTCCATTTCACCGCTTAATAACTTTCAATAGCCAATCACCACAATGAAATTTTTGTTCATGCTTGACAGAAATTAAAATACAAGGGCCTTATCCTTGTTGCTAAACTCAGGGTACGCATCTGGGATGGCAAAAACTATTATTCTGTGTGTGTTTGGATCCCATCTCATTTTCCTATTCAGTCTTTTCCAGCTTTTATGGGGCTGTACATCCTCTCTGAAATTGAGAGCAACTGCTGTTTCATTTCCAGATTTGTTGAGATTATACACATCTTTACTTGTACAATCTGTAGCAGGCCGTCGCCACTTCATGCGGAGTGCGCAGCTGCTGGGCCGCTCAAGGGGCGCCATCGCCCAGAACAGCTGCGGAGGCCGATAAGGCCAACGCCTAGATCCCGTGGACGCACCCGCACAAGCCAACAAGTTAACCAACTGCGCCACCCTAGAATTTTCTTTTTAAAAATAATAAAGTTCAGAGAGTGCAAGCCCTGTCTGCCCACAACTATAGCAATACTTGGTGTCATGATTCTGTTGATTGTTGTAACAATGCTTCATAGTGTGGCCATGCTCTCGACAAGAAGACAGATCTTTTTATTGTCCCATCTGTCCTTGGTGGGACAAGCTTTGGAAATATGATCTCCGGCGCCGCAGACGAAGCATCCCTCTCCTGGTTTCGATCCGGGGACTCTGAGCGGGTGCTTGCGCAGGCTTTTAGGCTTCAGCTTCTTGGAAGCCTTCACATCTCCTTTTTATTTGGTCAACCTATTGATTGTTTTCCCTCCATGCCTGAAGCTGTTTTTCCAATTTTACCCAGAAATCTAAAGGCTTTGGTTCGCTTGCCTCCGTGGATGTCGCCGTGCTTTTTGTTCCAGGGCATCCTAACTTGCGTAATGTACTGGACGCGGACTTGATATGGGTTTTCCCCTCCTGCATAATTTTTTGCAGGGTGTTTTTCATACATGGAGGCAATCCTGGAACCGATATGCTTGCTTGTGGTCTACTCCTTGGATTATCCATATACCAAATAATCCTGCAATTATTGAAAGCGATCGAGAGAATGCCCAGAGATCATCAAACTATTTATGATTCCAGTTGCCAGATCTTGATCATACTGCACATTATTTGTTCATAGCCTTGAACGTACAAGAATTTCACTTCCAGCCACGTTATAAAGATGCCCATGAAAAGTTTTCAAACTGTAGAAGCCAGGTACACGTTGCCTTTTCTAAATAAATCGCTGAAAAAAAAAAAAAATGCTTTTCCCGATTATATTTGTGTAATGCCCGACGCCTGCACGCGAGCAAGCCCTCTCTTCTGGGTCGAGGGTATAAATTTGATGGGTCGAGGGTATAAATTTTGTCAAATTAAAAGATAAAAAATAAAATACTTATTATATAAATCATTAAATAAACACCATTGAAAAAAAAAAAAAAAACCTTTTTATTAGAATTATTAAATATAACGATGGACATTTCTGTCGGTTACTATCGGTTTTCGCAAAGGTTAAACACAAAAATACAAATTCTAAAGATGTATCTGCTCAGTACATTCTGCTTTCAACTTGAGGTACTCCGTAATTCGCTAGAAAATATTTTTATAAGCCGCATGGAATCATGGGACTCCGATCTACTTCTATTCTTGCTCAAGTGTGACCAAATAAAGCTCGAGTGTAACTTACCAAAAAAATAAAAATAAAAAAATAAAATAGAACTGTAATGTAATCAAAGTTTTATATATATATATATATATTAAAATTTCATGCTTTAACATGATACACATGCAATACGCTTAGCTAGTGTTTTTAATGATTTAGAGTTGAAGTTTTTATAATAATATAATAAGATAAATAATATAGACTATTAAATTATTTTATCAATAAATTATATCAAATATACATATTGATGTTAAAAGTAGGTGTTTTATTATAATTAACTGTTTTTAATTTTATATAAAATCAATTTGAAGTTACATTCTTTTACGTGTAAAATTACACTCTTTTTTTTATATAAAAAAATTTAAGAAAACAAAATTCAAAAAGTGGGGTTATTATAATTTTTTTTTATTTTTTTGAATTTTCTATTTAAAGTGTGTTTGCCATTATAGAGAGAAATGCATAGATATTTGTATTAGTGATTACATGAATAATTAAGGTTATGTAAGTTCTCTAATGAATTTGAGGTTATTAAGTTGATCTATTGACTTGCTGCAAGAATGTTGATTGTTAAGACATATGTCATCAATTAGAAGGTTTAACAAATTATAATTACCTTGTCATTGTTTTTAAGTGGCTCACTAGGGTGTATGGCAATAACTTATAAATTATGTAATATTATATATATTAATTTTTAGCATCATGCATATTTGTATTTATTATGATGAAATATTGGTTTATTATAGGATCGTATTTTAATTTGGATAATCTAAATTTAAAAACATATATATTTTTCATACTCTTAATATATAAATAAATGATATATAAAAATTGAGTATACAAGTGTGTAAAAATATAGTATATGTTAAAGGCATTTCAAACAAATAAAGAATGAATAATGCATAGGTTAAGACAAAGGAGGAATAATGTGTAAGTCAAAACAAAATATATCATATGATGTGTGAGTAATTACATTAATATTACTTATTACATTAAGTTATATTATTTAGATTATAAAGAAGTTAAGAAATTAACATGCCACAGAGATTATGTAACTTTAATATTTTTTTGTATATAGAATTTTGGATAGGAATATTTTTAATTTTAATACTTAATCTCATAATGTTGTGGTTGGTTGGTAATGAGGTTTTGAATGGAGTTGTAAATTACAAATCATTTTTGAGTATTCACATATTTAAATAGTTAGAAATTTGCAAACTATGACTTAATTAGATACATTCATTAAAAATATGGTGTTGCTAATTATATTAAATTTAAGAATATTACTTTTAATAAATTAATTTAGAGATGGATGGATATAATTAGTTGTGTATTATTCATATAGGTATTAGTGAATTATTATAAATATTTTTTTTAAATTTCGTATTCTATTTGGTTTTGAAAAGATTGAGTACTACATAGTTAGTGGTTATTATTAAGTTGTGGTTAAACATGTAATAAATGGATTAGGATGAATGACAATTAAATTGTGGTTTTGATCTCCATAGTGTAACTTATGAAGGATGAGGAAAATTAATGATGGGACGTCATTCTTTCCACCATGGTTTTCATTAAAAAAAAAAAAAAAAATCACTTTTTCCTTTTCTTTTTGGAAACCTAATCTTTTAGTTTTAATTAAAATGATGATTTCTTACATAGGTTATATTTTTCTATACAGTTAGGATGTCAATTTTATTTACCGTTTGGGCTTCCTTGATCTAGCCATTAATGTTGTTGACACTAATAGATTAGATTTACATTTGGCCCAAGAAGAATTCTCTCTACCTTGTTCACATTAATACTATGGTGTCCCTTATTGAATTAGGTGAATTTTATCATTGGTTAATTAGGACTTGATTTCGTCAATTGATTATAAATATACCAACTTTTCTCATGGTGTTGATCTATTGCATGCCATCACTCACAGTTGGTATAGTTGATAAGTTGTTAAATAATCTTAGTTCATAGTAGGTATTCAATGTTTATACAAGCAAATGAAATTGATTTTTGATGAATCATGATAAGAATGCTTATAATGTATTATTATTCTATATTTGATAAGTATAGATATGATTCTCATACTAATGATGTTTCATTATGTGATGGTATGTGGTAAATGGATATAATTATGACGAGAGGTTGATGATGCATATGTGGGGGTTATTTATTTATTTTTATGATAATGATGTTGTATGCTAATGAGGGATAAGATATGCATAGGGATCATGATGTTATGATATGATGTATATTGGCATGTTGTTCATTTATTATGTGATGTCATGATTCATATATGTTGATGTTATAACTTATGATGTTATTTCATGATGTGAAGCATGTGGAATCAATACGGATTTTATGACATACAAGAGTATGCAATTCTCTACTATTTAGAATGTGGGTATTAACAACGATGTTATGTTATCATGATGACATGCAAGAGTTGGCATGTGGATTATTTTTATGATTTTATGATTATAACTAATGCATTGGATGCATGTTGAGATGTGGTTATTGGCAGGAAATCCACAGATGGGCCGAGAGGACCGGTTTATTTGATGATCTCATGGGAGCCCATACCTACGAGGGAGAATATGTAACACCATATGGGCTGGGGATGAACTCAATCAACACTACATATGCTAGTGGTTCCTTTGTCTTGTATATCTCTTGATGGATAGCTCTTGAAGGGCTGTGGGACCATTTTGAGGAGGCCAAGGGCCTGATATTGTAGGCCAAGAGCCTGTTATTAGATGGGAACGCCAAAGTGTAGAAGTGCGTAAGACTTCGATGCCTGGGGCTGTGCACCTTAAGTAGCTGTGGAGGGAGTGGGCCAGCCTTGCGAGATGCCCAGAGTCATTGAGTACTGGGACCGGATGCCTGCCTTGGGGCAGATGAGGTCTGAGTCGGGCGCGAGCCTTGGGCCAGCCTTGACTAGGGACAGAATGGGGAGGCTTATGCCTTTTTCCGAAAGTGGGAAAAGGACATAGATTCCTTGAGATTCCCGGGCATTGTGATGAACTTTCGATGCTTGTTGGTCACACATGAAGTAATAAATAATAAATAATATAATATAATTAAATACTCAACTTCGGGAGGAAGTTCCTTGAAGAGGGGGAGTATGTAATGTCCCATAATAATCATAAAATAATAAATAAATATAAAGTAATAAATAATTATAAAATAATAAATAATATATAAATAATATAATATAATTTAATAAATAAGAAAATAAATAAATAGTCAAGAGAATAATAAATAAATAATCACTAAAAAATTAAACAATAACTGGAGTTCTAAATAAAATGGTAAATAATAGACTGGAGTCCTAAAAGAACAAACAATAAGTAAAGTTAAAGAAATAATTAATTAACCAAAGTAAATAAATTAACACATAGTTAAACTAAGAAACTAATAGAAAGAAAGTTAAAGAAAGAGTTAATTAAAAAAAATAAAACAAAGAGTTAAACTAAGAAACTAATAAAAAGGAAGTTAAACTAAGAGAACACTAAACTAAGTAAAGCTAACAAAAAGTAAGAGAACACTGAATTAAGTAAAACTTAAGTTGCATGTTGACACAGTGACTGTGTGCATGTGGTTCCCATTCCATGGTTTGGTCTATTTAATAGACAGTGAGGAAGGTTCAAGGCATTCATTCTTTCATCCATTCTCTGGAGAGAAAGGTATAGTGAGGCAAAGGATACCCTGGCAGTAGTATGTTGATTGAGGGCTCGGGGGTGGCCAGCTGTGAAAATATTACATATAGCTGAGCCTATGGTTGGGTGGAGAGTTGTCCCCAAAACTTTGTTGCGGTCAGCAGGATTCAACTAGCATTCAACCTTGGAGTCTCAAGTAAGGAAAAGCGCCATTACAGGTAAGTTGTCTTGCTCATGTTCTGTAAATTTCATGATGATTAGTTAAATAGTTTATGATTTGATTATTATTTGTTTATGTGATATAATTAATTGCATGTTTAAATTGGGGTTGTTACAGTTATAAAGGTTCAGAGGTAAATACATATGTTGGGAGATATAATTAAACATTCGAAGAAGTGAATAAGTTTATTTGTCAATTTCTTTGAAATTTATAAATAAATTTAAAAAGAAAGAAGGCCACGTGGAGTCAAAGAACGAGGTTGACTGGGGATATGCTCACAGGACCACGCCTATAGTAGACCATCTCTCCTTAGACGAGTCCGAATTCAGTTTTGTTGCGTCAAACATCATGAGAGACCATCATTAGCTTGCACCCACCTGAAATTGAGATTTTGTTTGAGTGACTAGGGTCGTGATAGAGGAGTTCAACAATCTGTGCCAACAACATCTAGGTACATTAAAGGATTGGTGCTCTTGATTAAATTCTAGTTCCATACCCTCATGCATGATAGAATCCAATGAAAACGTTGCAATCCCCCAAATCCTGAAATCGTGAAAACTGTTAAGGATTTTGGATTTTGAGTGGGATCTAAAGTTTTACTTTCTCCATTTGAAATCCAATGATGTTGGAACCACTTATAAACATCCTAAAGCAATTAACATTTAATAATTTAAGAATTTAGCATTACTATTAATGACATAGCATTAGTAGGGCCCTAGTATTGAACATTAGGCTTCCACACTAATAGATTATTGTTTTCAAGTAAACTCAAGGGGAAAACACAACCCTTTTTTAAGAGGGATGCCCAAAAGCACCTCATTTGGGGAAACACATCCCCCCGTGTTTGGGAAATGTTTCCTCCCACCTCTCCCTGAGTTTCCCCAAAAGGGGGATGTGGGGAAACATTTCCAAAGGCCTCCCCCTATCTTGAGAGTGTGGGAAATGTGGGGAATGCACTCCTACCCTAGGGGATGCATCCCCATGGAATGTTTTTTGAGAATGTGAAGTGTTTTATGCAGTCCAATTCTTTAGTGGATGCATTTTCAATATGTGAAGAGCATTACATGGTGGAAGATAAGTAGTCAAGTAAGACAAAAGTTGAAAATTGAAAAATTAAGCATTTAAATTATTCTATGCCATACTCATTTTCCAACATCTATTTAGCAAAAAATATAACAAATTTTTTTTCAGAGTTGTCTATAAGTAATACTTTTTCGAGTGTAGATAAACTTGTGGTTGCAATTAAAAAAAAAATTGTGCTCAAATCTTGATTTTTGTTTTTTAAACTATTTTTTGACTACATATATGAATTCAACACAGTGAAAAATCCAAGGGGTACTTGGATTGTGAAGAGTCCCCTAGTAAAACTTGTGATTTCAATGAATCCCTGCAAGATTCTAGATCAATTAGATTGGAAAATAAACCGATAAATTTTCTTCTTTAACATTTATTATATCCATACATACAATTTTTTATTTCAATAATATTTAAACATTAAGATATTTTTAGAGTCTTTTAAAATATTTTAAAATAATCACATCAAGAAAATGTAAATAATGGTTTAGAGTTAATCAAGATAAGTTCCATATATTAATCAACATGATATTGATCTTTCTTGAAATTTAATTGAGAAATTATCATTAATATTTGTCTTTTCAACTTTTTATTGCTTTTTTTTTCTTTTATAATCAAATTTTTCCATAGTTATCTTTTACTTTGTTTTTCTAAATTTATTTTCAAACTCTAATTTTCATTCTTTTACAAATTTTTATATCTTTAAAAAATAAAATATCTACTCTAAATATTTCATAAATTAATATATAATTAAAATAAAATCACACATTAAAATAATTAAAATAATTTTCTATATTTAAAATTATGTAAATTAGACACAAATACTTAACCTATCTATATTTATTTGCAAAATAGCTAAATTGACATATTTTTAATATGTATATGATGTAAATAATCTAAAATAATCACCTATATTTTGCAAACTAGCTAAATTGACATATTTTTAAGACTTATATGATGTAAATAATCTAAAATGATCACCTATATTTTGCAAACTTACTAAATTGACATATTTTTAAGAAGTATACTATGTAAATAATCTAAAATAATTACCTATATATTATTAATGCTTCGTTGTCAATTTATTTCTCTTTTAATGAATAATATATATAGTCCAACATAATGTATTTAGTATATATAAATTATATTGCAAGAAAATTATGTTTATAAATTTGATATACATATAATTAAATTAGTAAATGAATATTATGATTTTGTCTTTAATTAATATATTATAATTATAATTTTTAAGTTCAATTAGTTTTAAAATATTTTTAAAAAAGTTTATAAAAAATTTATAATTATAATATATATATATATAGATATAATTTTACAATTTATAATATAGGTTTTTTTAAAAATTATAATATATTTTTTTGACAACTTAATTCACATCATATTACTAAGTGTTAATTTTTATTTTATAGAAAAAGATTAAAGATGAAAACCAAATCTTATATACATCCATTAATGAAATATTTTAATACTTTAATGTATTTTTGAATACACAGATTAATTCAATACCTTAAAAAATTCTTAACACATTCTATATATTTGAAAACAATATATATATATATATATATATATAGTATGCTAGGGGGTTTGGCAGTATTGAACACTCTGGAGCTTAATGAAAATCGCTTGAGCGGAAGAATTCCTAATGCGTTTGTGAACCTCACGTCTCTGTCGCAACTGAGCGTGTCGCATAATTCCCTGTCAGGGAGGATTCCAACCGGGGGCTTGCTCCAAAAGTTTCCAATATCATCATACTCTTGTAACAGCGGACTCTATGGAGATCCTCTTCCTCGTTGCTGATGATTTGATAGAATCCAGAATCCATGCCGGGGTTGCGGGGGTTTTTTTCGTCTTTTTGTTTTCTTGTATTACTTTTGGACTTTCAATGGTTGAGGCCAGTCTCCTCTGCTCTCCCAATCTTAAAATCTGACATACCAGGCCTACACCTTATATTTTTTTTGAGGAAGAAAAAAACATTTGTTATCTCTTTAATATAAAGCATTTTATGAGGTCCAATATATCTCAAGCATGTATAGAGAATCTCAGGCCTACACCTTATATACTAAGGCTTGTATCTCATTGATGATGGAATAAGTCGGATCTGTAATCATATCTACTTAATGTTAATGTTTACGTTTATGGAAGTAGTCGGATTTGTAACAATATCTATTTAATAGTTTCATTTCATAATATTGGATAGTAATGTTGTGAAGGTCAAAACCAAAAAATATGAGTACATGGTATAAGACTGTTCTATTCTCATCACCCATATGCACTATTGAACATGCTTTATCCCCAATCGGAATCCCGGAAAGCTATACTGCGAACTTAGAAGTATTTTGGTGGACAAGAGCTCTGGGTGGTAGGCACCTTTAAATCCCTTGGCTACCTAAAATTACTCCACTCGGGAGAAATGTTACCATAGAACTCATTTTAAAAATAGAATATATAGGTTTTTATTTTTTTAATAATATATGTTTTGGTTAATTTTTTTTAAATTCTTATTATACAATAATTTATGGATAAAATTATAATTTAATGTTTTTTAAAATGCGTTCTTAATAATTTTATAATTTAATGTTTTTTAAAATATGTTTTTAATATTTTGATGTATTTTTGAATGCATAAATTAATTTGATACTTTCAAAAAAAATTTACACATTTTATATATTTGAAATCAATAAAACTATATATATATATATATATATATATATATATATATATATATAGAGTTGTAAAATATATTTCAGCTTTACAGTTTCACATTACATTACATTAGTAATTGCACCACATGTTGCAAAGGAAACGTTGTAAGGTTGTGGTATAGGAAAGAATAGCATATACGAAACAAGAGATAGTAGGAACTTTCTCAACTCCAACTGATTTGTGAGAATAAGGGGTGGAAAATTATGTTTATTGGACCTCAAATCAAAATATTCATATTGGGTAATTGATGTGGAACAACCTCTTTGTTATTAATTGCATGCAAGATGTGTTTTTTCATAATGGACGAGACATTTTGGCCAAAGTACTCAAGACCTCTATATGAAAAAATTTGTATGTTTAATTTTTTTTTTGCATGAAGGATGCACTTGGTTTTTATGACCAAGTTGGGTTACAATTTTTGCCCTTTTTTGAGAAAAAACTTTCATTTTTTTCGGTTGTTCAACTTTCTGCAAGCTAAAACAATTTTTCTATTTAGAATTTCATTTTGTGATAAAAATAAAAGTTGTCAGAAATTTTGTTAGCTTTCTATTAATTATTTTTTGGAATTTTTTTATACACATTTGATATGTCAATTTAGTGTTTCTTTGAGTGTGTATTTTTTAACAATCAACAGATTCATAAGAAGTCATGTTAATACGCAATGTTGTATTCTTTGAAAATTTGTGTTTTTGAGAAACAAAATGTGTTACAAAAATTTAGACAAAGTCTACCTCGGTTTTGTCATATTTACAAAGCCAATGGATGCATATCATAATTACTAGAATTTTTTGAATTGGTCCAATATGAAAAACTGTAAATTTTGAATATGTTTCACGACGCAAGAAATTTCTTAACATATACGTTATAAACTAAAAATCTAAAAGCTACCCATGAGAGACGACGAACCAATGTAATGTACCATAATTTTTTCAAATTTTTTTACGATGTATTTTGGAAGATACAGAATTTTGATTCATTGGATCACAATGACCTTTAGAAATTGTTTGCATTTGTTTTATTACAAAATTAATTAAAATTAGTAAATATTTGTGAAATTCCATGAAAGTTATATTTCTTGAAAGTGGATTCAATTCTAAAAATGCTTGTCTTGGTTCCAACAGTTAATTCAGAATGTTTGATGGAATTTAATTAGTGCAAAGTTGCATAAACGTATTCAGGGCTTAGCTCTGCGTAATTGGTGATGCGTTAGTTCGGCCGAACTCTAACAAAGTTCGGCCGAACTGTTTTTTGCGCCAACGACATGTTAAATCAAATGATAAAGTAGTTCGGCTGAAGTATTTCTTAGAATTTCGGCCGAACTCTTACTTATCTTTTCGTCGGCCAGAAAGTACCACCGAGACCCTCCAGAAAAACATTTCGTGGGAACATAAATTGTCGTGAAACCATTTATTATTATCGCATATTTTCGCATGTTTGGTCTGATTTTACAAAAGTCTTGATCTGATTTTGCAAAGAATTGTTTTGGGTTTAAGGAATTTTTTTGGAGGGACATTCAAAGGAATTTTCTGTGAGACATATTATTTTCGTACATTTGATCTGATTTTGCAAGGAATTTTTTTGGGTTTAAATTTTTTTCTTAGAGGTACATTCAAAAAACATTTTTAAAGACTTTTCTTGGATATACATTCAAAAGACATTTCTTGGAGGTATGTGATACAGTTTTTTGGGCTTCATTTTTTTTAAATTATGGATTTGGGCTTAATTTTGAAAGGACATTTTTTGGTTTTGGGTTGAATTAAATCTTTTATAATGATTTTTTAAAATGAGTTTTTGTGTAACTTTTTAAATGAATTTTTTTTGTAGGACTTGGAAGGAAATATTTTGAACTTCGTTTCATTTTTATAAGACATTTTTTTCTTGAATTTTTTAAAGTAAGTGTTTTGGATTGGAGTATGTATTTTTTGCAAAAATTTTAAAATGAGTTTTTTTTTAATTAAATCTTTTGTGATGTTTTTTTTAATTGAGTTTTTGTCTAAATTTTTGAAGGAAACTTTTGAAATTGAAGGAATTATACGAGAAAATATGATCAAAAAAGAGACCCTGAGGAACGTAGAGAAGAGACAAGAAAATCTTGCAAAAGAAAGATAGAAGCACTCTCAAATATTAAAGGGGAAAATCAACCTCAACTAGAAGTTGAAGCAGGTATGTAAATGTAAATATTATGATTTTGATATATTTAAAATTTTCCTAGTGTAAAATGTGAAGCTTAATTTTTATTTGATGAAATAATTTGAAAAATATTTTGCAATGTAAACAAAGAGAGATATTCCTCAAAACATTGATGATGAGATACAAAATTTTGAAAGAGAAAGTGAAAGAGATATTGAACCAATGATTGAAGATGGTGAAAATGATGAAAGAAATTCAAGTGAAGAAATTGAATCACAAGGTACACACACACACACACACACACACACACACACACACACATATATGTTGAACACATGCACATATTATTGAAATTATACATATATTTATTAATTTAGTTATTTATTGAATATGTAAACTTATTATGTACTATTCATTCGAATATGTACAGATGAAATCAATGTCAATGACGAGATGTTAGAAAATGTTGACACTCACACATATGGAGATAAAAAAGCTGACCATTATATACGATATCGTGTTAACCACATTTTTGAGAAGTATTTCATAAAGGAAAATGTGACAGTTCAAGCCCAAATGTTGAAAGGTCTCCTATCATTAAGGAAATTAAAAGAAGCTACGACTTTATTGGGTATTCAAAAATCAACCAAAGATAAAAAATGAAGGAAAATGTGATACAAAATATAAATAGTGCTATAAATTCAATTAGAAGATCTAGACAGAAAAATGTTTCAGTTGTACGTAGAGAAATACATATGGTAGTGGTTTCATCAAGTACTAAAGAGAATCGCTTGGTAAAATATATGGCACGAGCATTAGGAACCTCACGAAAAAATTTGCACAAACATCGGAAATTTCGGTTGCAAATAGATGTAAATGATGAACTCGCTTGTTGGAGAGCTATTTGTAGGCAACCATACAAAGATAGACTTGGAGAAAATGTTAAAAAAATAATATATGAATATTGGAAGAACAATTCGCGTGCTTCGCCAACTACAAAGCATGTGATGCGAAGAAGAATAGCACGAAATCAGTACGAAGAACATGAAAAATATTTCTTGGAAACCACTCAAATGGAGTTATTCAACAAGTTCAAAGAAGATAATCGTGAAATTCATGTTTCAATCAGTGCTTTTGTTCAACAAAAACCATGGTATGTAAAACCTATCACCGTACGCGACACTTGTTGTTGTTGTTATCATGTGAAATTTGAGTTATATTATGACACATTCCTTGATTTTGGTAGAACATTATGGAAGGATTCACCTCCTCCTTCCACTATCCATGATTTCATATCTCAAATTCTATGTGAAAGAGAAAGCGATGAACTATTTTACAAAAAGAAATGTGTTGGTGGTAAAAATGCGATGATTGTGGAAATTTGACTAAATTTCAAAACAAATATCGTATTGATATAAATGATCAATCATTGTCCAACATGAAAGTGAAATGGAAGAGATATGAATATATCGATACATCGATTCAAGGTGCAAATAATGTTAAAAGAATTGAATTACTAGAAGACGAAATTTTTCTGATAGACTTTTTGAGAAAGTTTGAAGCAGAAATTTACAAATACACCAAGCATTCCCATAGAGCTCGATGGCAAGACTTGCAATTAAAAAAATCTCGTGAAGTTTTTCCACCAGGGACCATTTTGTCAGTGATTGATTTTGCAGAAAACTACACATTTGTTCCACAAAAAGAAATTCAGAGTGAATATTATCATTCTGACCAAGTCTCCATGCTCGTCCATATTCTATATAGACATGCTGAACAAAATGTCGATCATATAGAAAGCACGAGTGAAAATCGACATATTATTAAAGAATATCACTTTTATATCAGTGACGATCGTACACATGATACATGTTTTGTACAACATTGTTTTGGAAGAATTTATGATTCATTGAAAAATCGTGGAATAACATTCAATGAACATTGGATATGGTCAGACGGATGCGCAGGTCAATTCAAATTTGCACGATCATTCTTTTGGTTGTGTTGTCTTCATAAGAAAACATGCATTAAACATTGTTGGAATTTCTTTGAGACTGGCCATGGAAAAGGAGAACATGATGGTGCAGGGGCATGCATAAAACGAGCACTTCAAAGATATCAAATGAACCCCTCTGCAAGCCGACTTGTGGACGTGAAAGAAGTTGTTCAATGGTGCATCGCTGCTCTAAGCCATGAGACTAACCGATCAAGGGAAGTGTGAAGGTACATTCAATTTAATTTTTATTGGATATCTAATTTTAAACAATGTACATTTATCACAATGATTATCTTTGATTGTATTTTGATATCATATTTACATTCTTCTTTAAATTTTCCATATAAAGGTTTTTTTGGCATATTGGGATCGAAGACGTAGATAGATCAATTGGAAATGACGTTGAAACAATAAAAGGGACTCGAAAATTGCATTCAATTAAAACAAAGTCATCCAGAAATGTGTTTGCATTGGATAAAAGAAAATATTCTTATTTTTGTCATGTTTGCATAGACAACACAAAATCCAATGATGTTTGTGAAAACAAAATGTATGTAAAAGATTGGAAACATATAGAGCTAAATACAAAGGGAAAAATGTTCGTTGCAATGTTTGAAGAAATGCAATCAGAGGAGACTACAATATCATCCGATGGTGATCGAGTTTCTGATCTTGTTAGAGAAGGTTACATTTGAATTTCTTTCTAATGGTAAATATCTAGAAATAAATTTGAATATGTATAATTTTGTAAATTTTGTTTTATTGTGCAAGAGATGTTTTTGATGTAATTGCACCTATTGACCATGATGAAAATGTGAAGTATTATTTGATGTGTTGCACTGAATGAGAAACTAAATTATTAGAAGACTATAATGATCACGGATTTCCATATGAAAGAGGATCTATTATACTGAAAGGTTATTTTTTCAGAAAAACTAATCAAAGTGGGAATTTTGTTTACTTTAAAGACTATGAACTTGATTTCATAAGTTGTCAATATAGTCACTTGGTGTGTGCAACACGCATAAAGTTGATCGAGGTTCAATCAAAGAAAAAAACAAATATTAAGAAATGGAAAATGTCAAAATCCGATCATGAACGGATTATTGAAGATGGCATTCCATTGGAATTTTTTTGATTGAACTGCCCAACAATTTATTATCTTTGGATTATATGTTCTAGAACTTCCAGTATTCAATTAAAAATTGAGCTGCCTTGTTATGTTATATGTGCAAGTGTATGCACATGTACAGATTGTTTTGGTAGATGCATACTCTAGTATCAACTAAAAGTAGCTTTTATATACATGCATTGATGAAATTAACTGTTTAAGTAGTTTTACTATGTGCATTGATGAAAAATGTTTCTCGTACTCAATGTATATGTTCTAGAATGCAATTAACTTAAAGTAGTTTTTCTATTTGCGTTGATGAAAAATGTTACATGTACTGGATATATACATGAACTCAATGCATGCCCAGTTTTTCTTGTGGGATTTTTTGGTAAAAGGTATCCGAAATGTAAATAAATCATCCGCAGTATAATTTTGTACAAATATTCCTTTTAGACAAGAGACTCGGAGCACTTCTTTGACTTTTGGTGGGATTTGACCCACATCTCTATTCCTGATTGAAAATCTAGTACAAATTTTGTCTGTCCAATGGTCAAATATGTTCTATGTGCATTGGTGAAAACTTTTGTGCACGTATTGGATATATATATATGTGTGTGTTTGTGTGTGTGTGTGTTCTATAATGCAATTAATTGTTCAAGTAGTTTTCCCATGTGCATTGATGAAAAATGTTTCACGTACTGAATATATATATTCTATAATGCAATTAAAACTGAATGGACCATCAATTTACCAATTTATAAATCAACAAGGCTACCTAGTTCAGTGCACTAATGACATTGACCCCAATTCAAAAAACATATATCTACTTCTTATATTTCTAATAAAAATTAAAGGGATTTATATGGGAAAGAGGTAAAACATATAACCTATGAACTACTTTAGTTCATAGGTCAATGAAGGTATCATCATGTGGGAAAATGTTTCAAGAACACTTGATCATACTTAAAAGTAATATTAAGATTGTTTTTTATCTTTACATACTACATACTATTGTTTGAGGGAATTTTTTTTTGAAAACTTACCAAATGTACTTCAACCATCCAAAACTTGAATTTTAAAAACTTTTTGACCATATATCAAAACAAATTACTTCACATGTCATGCCAATTGTAGTTCAACTATCCAATAAAAACATTAAACATTTAACATTATATCACATGCCGAATGTAGATTGAAATGGTATCCAAAACTTAGTTTTAAAAACTTTTTGATTATATCACAACATTACTTCACATGTCTAATGTACTTCAACCATCCAAAACTTGAGTTTTAAAAGCTTTTTTATTATATCACAACATTACTTCACATGCCATCCAGTTGTAGTTCAACTATCCAATAAAAACATGTAACATTATATCACATGCCAAATGTAGATTGAAACCATCCAAAACTTAAGTTTTAATTTTTTTTTTTATTATAAACATCCAAAACTTAAGTTTTAAAAACTTTTTGATTATATATCATGCAACATTACTTCACATGCCATGTCAATTATAGTTCAAATATCCAATAAAAACATTTAACATTATATCACATGCCAAATGTAGATTGAAACCATCCAAAACTTAGCCTTTAATATAACAAAAAATTATAGATCACAACATTACGTTACATGCCAAATGTGCTTCAACCATCCAAAACTTGAGTTTTAAAAACTTTTTGATTATATCACAACATTACTTCACATGCCATGCCAATTATAGTTCAACTATCCAATAAAAATATTTAACATTATATCACATGCCAAATGTAGATTGAAACCATCCAAAACTTAACTTTTAATTTAACAAAAAATTGTAGATCACAACATTACTTCACATGCCAAATGTACTTCAAGCATCCAAAACTTAAGTCTTAAAAACAAAACAAGTTATAACACATCATTACATAACATGCCAAATGTAGTTCAGAAGCAAAACATTAATCTATAGATGACAACATTACTAGTAGTTCAACTATCCAAAACTTAAAAGTTTTAAAAACCAAACAAATTATATAACAACATTACTTCACATTCACATGCCAAAAGTACTAAAACCATCCAAAACTTAATTTTTTGGAACAAAACAAATTATATTAACACTATAATAAAATATGTCCAAAAATTGTAGATCTCACAAGTATGAAGTATCAAGTTATATATATATATATGACTGTGCATCTAGGTAATATATAAAAAAGTAGATTTAAGAATAGAAATCTTGAAATCAAATCTACAAATCATGTCCATCGAATACAGATGGATGTAGTGTCTTTCCTATCAGAGTCTCAATCCGCGCGCTATCTTGCGAAGCATGGGGAACCTGTACACAATGCACATACAAACATTAAAATTTGATGTTTTAAAAATGAGTGAGAATATACAGAACTTCATGTAAAAAACAAATATAAACAAAAAATCATGCAATACCTCATGAGGTTCCCTCTCCATTTGTTCGCCTGCTACAAGTTCCCCCATGGGAACATCTCCAACAATAAACTGTAAAATATACATGTATATATATATATATATATATATATAATTTCAGATGAAAATGCGCATGTGTACATATATAAACTTATTTTCAATAATATTAAAAAAAAAGTTAGAAAACTTGTTCAAATGGTTGAAATGGTGTGGATGTTCCTATATTCGTCGCTAGAGTCTGTGGATTAAAGAAATATTCTATAGAAACCTAAAATTCAAAATTTTAAAAGTATAAAATAACTCAAGATCAAGATCTCAATTTATAATAAAACTTAAATAAACTTCAATTTATAAATTATAACTTTTAAAAAAACACACACACACACACACATATATATATAAGTGAAAATTTGAATACTTCTGTAGGTGAATTTGGGACATCTCCTAAGAGAGGCTCCAAAAGAAAATCTCCAAAAACCTAAAATTTAAAAAAATTAAAATAACTCAAGATATATATATATGTATATCAATTTTTAATGGAACTTTTTGAGGTGAATATATATATAACGTAAACATAAATTTTAAAAGTGAAAAATTGTCCATACTTGTTGTGGATGTGGCACATCTCCTAAGGAAGTAGAAGGTACATCTCTCAAGGAAGAAGAAGGTATCTCCATCCCAAAAACATCGGACGGAATCGGAATCTATTAAAACATTTTATTATTATATATGTACATGTACATGTGTGCACAATTATTTATTTTAAAAATATCACTTAAAAAACACTAACATTTGTCAACATATATTGTTGGTGAGACCCATCTTCATTATTTGAACCAGAAGCCCCGAACGTGATATTAACATTTTCATCATTCATCATGCGTGACAACTGCAAATGGTGTTTTAACATACAATGATACATTTTTGTTACATTAATGTACATAAAAATAAATGTATACATGTACATACACATGAATTTATTACAAATTGTACACATGTATGTGTTAAAATAATTGAACCCTAAGGTCGTTAACACATACCGTTCCCATGCCCTCTTCCTCATGAAGAATTAGGTCTTGCCAACCATTGTGACAATTCTTTGCATATATTCAGAGATCTTCAACATTCATGTTGTCAATCTCTTCATCTGTACAATACACAAAATTGGCACGTGTATTCTCACTTGCTCTTTGTCGATTTAGATAAACATCAACTCCACCCAATCGTTGTGAAAATTGTCAATGATGACATCCCTTGCTTCTAAACTTATTTGAGAAGTAGCATCCATCTCTGACCGCAAATTTTCAACCCAAAAAGGTCGACTCACCAATGGCAGCTTAGGGTGAAGCAACTCCACATCTCGCCTAGCGCCCCTACGGTCACACAATCGACCTTTCCCCGGACCAAAAAATTCTGACGGAAGGTCATTGTAATTGGGTTTCATTTTCAAAAAAAATTATGCATAAAACAATTTTTCAAAATAAACAGGAACCTCGTCATTCCATGGGAGCCTTCCATAGGCCGCAAGGTGCCTCTCATACAAATAGTGAGCTATATCGGGGTGCTTCAAATATTGCACCTTCAACATTTTTCTTTTTGGCCCTTCCTTGAAATTAAACATTGACTTCACCATTTCTTTTGTAACTCTTTGTTTTACATCCTCCCATTTATCGGGACCCATTGCTATTTCCTTTCTCTTTCTCATGACTTCTACAAATGTGTCAGTCATTGGCCCAAGATTTTTGTACACATTTACTAGTTCACCCAATGAATGTGTAACTATTTTGAGGCTTTGTCGACTCTCAGCAGGTAGAGCAAAAGCCACGAGATCTCTCCACAATTTTGCATGAAGTTGTTGACACCTTTCTAAGGTGCATTGCGCCATGTTTCTTTCCCATGGTATATCAGAAATGTTGGCTGGATAAGTTGTGGTGGGTAGACAACCTTCTTCTTGAATGTAGCGTTCTACCCTGCATCTATTTTGACCAATATTTGGAACATTTTCAGCCTCTGCATCAATATATATATAATTTTGTATATTAGAAAAAAAACATGTAAACAAATTTGTACAAATTCAATGAAAAAAATATTTAAATTGATGGCAACCTCGACGTGGTTGGCTAGCATCTTCTCCACCCTGAAACTGTTGAGAACCAGAATGACCCTGCTAAGAACCAGCACCACCAGCCGTTGATTGGCCTCCGGGAGAATAAATATCACCACCTTCATTCAACCTTCTACCACTTATTGATGGCCCTATAAGGGGATTTGAACCACCACAAACCTTTCGAGAGGAGAGAGAAGCTTCATAAACAAATACAAATTTATAATTAATTGAAAAATACATGCATGTATGTATAAATACACGTGTACATATTCATTTATTAAATTGTGTTAAAACCATACCACTACTGGGTGAAACATGGGCATCCATGGATGGAGTAGAGACCCTTCTCTTCTTATTAGCTCTTCAAAAATAAAAAATAAAACTTATTAACAACTAATTTAACTCACAAAGTTGATAAAAAAATCAATTCCATATGTACACACATGTATGGAGATTTAAGATTATATTTAAATTTACCATGAACAGCTCTCGATCCCTGATCCCCCCCTCTCATAGAGATATGGGATTATGTTGATCTTTGTCGTTCATCCTCCATGATATATATATCTATGGTGGACATTTACAATTATTTTTTTAAATAACTAATTTAAATTAAATTCAAAATAAATTTCCAAAAATTAATGTAATTTAGTGTAAACAAATCATGTAAAACACAACTTTCAAAGCACTAATCGATGTGTGAAACTCAATTTAAGAAAAAAAAAGTTATAAAAATGATAAGTTCACCAAATTGTGTTTCACATGGTGGGAGCACACTTGGTATAAAATTGAAAAAAACACATTTTCATTAAAAAATAAGTGAAACTCCATTTAAACAAACTCCATTTAAAACCTATATGTTTTGTATCAAATCACTTTTGGTTTCAATGGCAAACTTTTATGGCTAATTTGTGTTTTACATGTTGAATATATTTAAGGTTTTTTCTCTCTCATTGTTTGAGACCATTAATATGAAAATGAAAAACTATATACTTAGTTAGAACCTATGTTTTGTATCAAAATACTTTTTGTTTCTAAATAATATATACATGTTAACTGTAGGGGCATTTATTGTAAGGGCATTTAGATATATTCCAGAGATTGATTGTAGGGGAATTTACTAGATATGTCCCCTTTCATAAAAGATGGGATCAAAAGGCTACCTGGCCCTTTACAGACTCTGCCTACAGAACTACCATGGATATGAAAATGAAAAAATTCTAATTATATATATTCTAGAAATTGAATGTAGGGGCATTTACTAGATTAGGTTAAAACCTATGTTTTGTATCAAATCAGTTTTGGTTTCAATGGCAAACTTTTATGGCTAATTTGTGTTTTACATGTTGAATATAAAAGGTTTTTTCTCTCTCATTGTTTGAGACCATGGATATGAAAATAAAAAACTATATACTTGGTTAAAACCTATGTTTTGTATCAAATTACTTTTTTGTTTCTAAATACTATATACATGTTGATTGTAGCGGCATTTACTATAGGGGCATTTAGATCTATTCCAGAGATTGACTGTAGATGCATTTACTAGATATGTCACCTTTCATAAAAGATGAGATCCAGAGGCTACCTGGCCCTTTACAGACTCTGCCTATAGAACTACCATGGATATGAAAATGAAAAACTTCTAATTAGATCTATTCTAGAGATAGAATGTAGGGGCATTTACTAGATTAGGTTAAAACCTATGTTTTGTATCAAAACACTTTTGGTTTCAATGGAAAAATTTTATGGCTAATTTTTGTTTTACATGTTGAATATAAAAGTATTTTTCCCTCTCATTTTTTTGAGATCATGGATATGAAAATGAAAATCTATATACTTGGTTAAAACCTATGTTTTGTATCAAATTACTTTTTGTTTCTAAATACTATATACATGTTGACTGTAGGAGCATTTACTGTAGGGGCATTTAGATCTTCCAGAGATTGACTGTAGGGGAATTTACTAGATATGTCACCTTTCATAAAAGAGGAGATCCAGAGGCTACCTGGACCTTTACAGACTCTGCATATAGAACTTGTAGAAGTTAACACTACATGTCCCATTTATACCCTCTGAAGGGTTTAGAGGACCTGTGGAATCACTCAAACTACTTTAAAGTTTGATGAAGAGCTACTTGGTAAGAAAAATAACTCGAGGAGGTAGATAATCCTAAATATTTTTGTAGGCTAAATAAGGAACTATATGGACTTAAACAACCACCAACAACATGGTATTATTTAAGCTAGACAAGTACCTTTAAAAAATGTGTTTCAAGAGACTAATAATAATCTATGGATAAAGGCTCATGGTGATGAATTACTAATTGTGTTTGTGTATGTGGATTATATTATGTTTAGAATCAATACAAATTATCTAGTAAAATATTTTGTGTTTCAAGGGGCTAATAATAATCTATGGATAAAGGCTCATGGTGATGAATTATTAATTGTGTTTATGTATGTGGATTATATTATGTTTAGAATCAATAAAAATAATCTAGTAAAATATTTTGGTGAAGAGATGAAATTTGAATTCGAGATGTGAATGATTGGAGAACTTATCTTTTACCTAGGACTACAAGCCATAAATTATACAAAATTCAATAGGAATATCCATTTCTCAATATAAATACCTAAAAGATATGTTGAAAAGTTTGAAATGGAATACTATAAACCTAAGTGAATCTCCATATCAATTAGATGCACATAACATGCAAGTTATGTGCAGATGATGGATGATGAATGACCTAAGTAAATCTCCATATTAATTGGATGCAAGTTATGTGCAGATGATGGATGATGAATGAGGTGATGTTGATCATAACCTTTACATCTATATGATAGGAAGCTTGATATACATAACAAGGTTTAGCCTAGATATAATTTTGGAATTCAAGTTATGTGCAGATGATGGATGATGAATGACCTAAGTGAATCTCCATATCAATTGGATGAAAGTTATGTGCAGATGATGGATGATGAATGAGGTGATGTTGATCATAACCTTTACATCTTTATGATAGGAAGCTTGATATACATAACAAGGTTTAGACTAGATATAATTTTGGAATTCAAGTTATGTGCAGATGATTGATGATGAATGACCTAAGTGAATCTCCATATCAATTGGATGCAAGTTATGTACAAATGATGGATGATGAATGAGGTGATGTTGATCATATCATTTACATCTATATGATAGGATGCTTGATATACATAACAAGGTTTAGACTAGATATAATTTTGGAATTTATATTAGTTGGAATATTTCAATCAACAACTAAACAAAGTCATATATTACCAAAAAATAGATATTAAGATACTTGAAAGAGACTCCAAACAATGGAATATATTACCCAAAAGGTGAGAAAGTCATCTATTACCAAAAAACAGATATTAAGATACTTGAAAGAGACTACAAACAATGGACTATAGTACCCAAAAGGTGAGAAAGTCATCTATTACCAACAAACAGATATTAAGATACTTGAAAGAGACTACAAAAAATGGACTATTGTACCCAAAAGGTAAGAAAGTCATCTATTACCAACAAATAGATATTAAGATACTTGAAAGAAACTACAAACAATGGACTATAGTACCCAAAAGGTGAGAAATTAAATTGACAACATATAGAGATTCAACTAGGTTTGTGTGGATGACATGAAAAGTACAAGTGGACAATGTATAATTCTACTTAGGAAGAGTCTTTGGTTTAATGGTTAAGCAAGAAAGAGTCATTACTTTCTCTATCTAGAGTAGAAGTGGAATACATAGTAGTTACTTCTTTTTGAGTGTTTTGGATGAAATGGTCTCTACAAGATATTAAGGTAAATTTTAGTGAACCTATATATCTATTAAGTGTTTCAATACAAGTGTAATAATAATTTCAAAAATAAAATATTCTACTTCCTTCAATCACTAAACATATCATCATAAAGTACCACTTCCTCACACAACAAGTCTTTGAGAAAATAGTGAAGATGGAATACATACCCACAAAGCCTCTTGTTAGAGAAGCATTTGAATATGTGAGAAACAAATTAGAGATATTTATTGTAAATTATCTTGTTAGAGAACCATTTGAATATGTGAGAAACAAATTAGGGATAGTTCTTATAAATTATTGTCACTTATTTGACTTCAAAAGAAGAGCCTATGAAATTGAGTGCAATATCTATGTGGGAGAGTACACAATATCTAAGGGGGAGAATACAATATAAGGAAGAAATAAAAAGAGTAACAAGAAGCATATGATTGTGTCAATAATTTGAATTATTCAAGAAGCATAACAAAGGACCATCATCAAATTCAAATTGAAAGATGAAGTAGTCTTCTTCATGAAGAAGCAACATTAACTAGGTTCATCATTTAAAGGGTTCATTTTTTAATGAAAATATTTATGAAAAGAAAAAGTACATATGTATATATAATTTATATAAACATGTTCCAAAATATTCTCAAATGTACACAGTAGTATTATAAATTTTCATATCTAATTAATAGATGTTGAAGATGAGTCTAGCTCATTCTTTATTGGCATTATCATAACATTCTCAAAAGCTCCTCCTGAATCTAAAAATGAATATGGAATGAGTCATTGTACATTATGATAAATCTTGTATTTAAATGACATTTGATCTATGAATAATATGGAATGAATCATTGTACATTATGATAAATCTTGTATTTAAATGACATTTGATCTATGAATAATATTGAATGAATCGTTGTACATTATGATAAATCTTGTATTTAAATGACATTTGATCTATGAATAAAAAAGAAAATGTGATCTCTTCATGTGTATATATGTGTGTGCGTGCGTGTGTGTGTGTGTGTGTGTGTGTGTGTGTGAGAGAGAGAGAGAAATAAAAAGTAAAGGTAATTCCACCAAGCCTAAAGGAGCATGTCCTAATACATTAAATTATGTTTGGTTTCTAGAAGCATTAATCATGAAGAGTCATGAGATCCACATTTCGACCATACCATTTGCAAGTTAAAGGAGCATGTCCTAATACATTATTATGTTTGGTTTCTAGAAGAATTAATCATGAAGAGTCATGACATCCACATTTCCACCATACTATTTGCAAGTTCTATATGAAGATATGTAGTCTAATAACTAATTAGCAAGTTGTGTTACTTATATCATATGTGCTAATCTTAAATTTACCTTTATTGAGACGATATAATGGTTAGCTTAACTATAAGCTCTTACATATGAACCAAGTGGAATACCTCATCTTACTAGATGTATAAACTCATACGTCTTATGGATAATAGATACAAGGAGTAATCATAACTAGTGTAATCATGTTGAACAATGGGAATAAAGCTTAGTTTCATTAGGATAAGCTTACACACTACTTATACATTTTACTATGAACAATGATCATAGTATCTCCCTAATTACTGAGTGTGATTCATATCCAAGGGTTGGGGCTCTGATCTTAATGATAGAAATATATATGGAAAGCTAGTACATCATTACAAAGATCTCTATTCAAATAGGTCATATCAATAAACTAGTGTGATTCATTTACTCGTACATGCTTAGTTATAGTGATATCATGGGAATAATAGAGTACAAATTATCCCTAATAGCTTAGTGTTTACAATATGCTCATGTTTATGACTATTTTATGATTACTATGACCACCATTGTTATTATACACATATAGTTTATCAAAGACTACTAGTACCATACTAGCTACTATGGGGATCATAGTACTGCTTTACATGAGTATGGATATCATAAGCTTTAAGTGATCTCCTAGTTATTAAACCATGGAGAGATATGTACGTATTCATAGTAATCAATACTTTCATCATTACTATAAGAGCTAGTGATATCAGCTTACGTGATTTGGTACATAGTAATTACCATAATTAATCACATACCTACTTGGGTAAGAAGAAATATTATGATATAAGAAATATTAAATGAAAATCAAAGTTAGGAAGTTAAGAAAGGGAATTAGAATAGAAATTAAGGTAAGACCATGAGCTTTTACCCAATATTGAAAAAATGTGAGAAACCATATATATCATGAAAGAAGTTTACGAAATATTATGATAAGAAATATTAAATGAAAATAAAAGTTAGGAATTTAGGAAAGGAATTAGAATAGAAATTCTGGTAAGACCGTGACCTTTTACCCAATATTAAACGGAGGTGAGCAACCATATATATCATGAAGGAAGTTCATAAAGAAATATTATGATAAGAAATATTAAATGAAAATCAAAGTTAGGAAAGGGAATTAGAATAGAAATTAAGGTAATACCATGAACTTTTACCCAATATTGAACGAAGGTGAGCAACCATATATATCATGAAGGAAGTTCAAGAAATATTATGAACTTGCTTGATTTAACTGCTAAGAACTAGTGATTACATAGATAAAATACCATAAGTATAACTGATGTATGATGTTATACCTAGTAGATAAGGGTTACATAAGCTAGGAACCATATATATTATGAAGGAAGTTCATAAAGAAATATTACGATAAGAAATATTAAATGAAAATCAAAGTTAGGAAAGGGAATTAGAATAGAAATTAAGGTAAGACCATGACCTTTTACCCAATATTTAATGAAGGTGAGCAACCATATATATCATGAAGGAAGTTCAAGAAATATTATGAACTTGCTTGCTTTAACTAGTTAGAACTAGTGATTACATAGATAAAATACCATAACTATAACTGATGTATGATGTTATAACTAGTAGATAAGGGTTACATAAGCTGTGAACAAGTAAGAATCATTGATCATACTGGTTAAGTATAACTAATGTATGATGTTATAACTAGTAGATAAGGGTTACATAAGCTGTGAACAAGTAAGAATCTATGATCATACTGGTTTCATAAGAGATGTATACAACCAATAACCCGAGCTATGGTAATTATACTAGTCTAATGTAGATACCATGAAGATAAGCATATCCATATTATTTATAACCAGTATATAAGGGTTACATAAGTGGTGAACAAGTAAGCATCATTGATCATACTAGTTTCATAAGATATGTATACAACCAATAACTCGAGCTATGGTAATTATACTAGTCTAATTTAGATACCATGAAGATAAGCATATCCATATTATGAAAGGTCTATAATCTATGCTAATCTAATACATGTGTTGAATACTATCATGTTCTAACTAATCCCATAAGTATTGAGCAGTTACAAGTAATTAAGAATCATAGAGCAAGTGTGATTAGAGCTTATAGTTGGTCGATACACGTAATAAGCTAGGTAAATAAGGTTAGATTACATATATAATGGTAAATTAGTACAAGGATTTTATTCACTATGAGGTTAAACACGTATATTGAGCTAGTACTGATCATATAAGCTCTCTATATTATGGAGATAGAGATACACTATATAACTACGATATCAAGAAGCCTAACTTATTACACATAGCTAGTAACATTTAGTTATTTCAAAATAGAACTAATCAGGCATACATTACAATATAGGTTATACCATGAAAAACTACCCATATAGGTGATTACATGTAAGTGATTCATTACGTATTAGACTCATTATGATCTAACTATTATATATAAAAGCTTATGATCTTATAGAATATGGTATGTATTAGTACTAGTTCATACATAGAGCTATTCCCCTTATAGAGCTAATCTTCACACCAGTGCTTATGGTTCTTCTTACACCTTACAGATATGTTAGTCGTAATAAAAGAGCTATTACCATTACCATTATATGTAAAATCTTACGATCTTATAGAATATGGTATGTATTAGTACTAGTTCATACATAGAGCTATTGCCCTTATAGAGCTAATCTTCACACAAATGATTTTGGTTCTTCTTACACCTTACAGATATGTTACTTGTAATACAAGAGTTATTACCATTACTTCATTCCAAACATGGTTCTTACTCGTATTCAATGCTAGTATGATTCCCATGGACTCTGTTGTATTAGCTTATTATGGAAGCTTAGATTCAAAGAGATAGTAGTAATTAACAGTCTTATCCTTATTAAACTCTATTAAAAAGCTGTAGTAATTGACAGTCTTATCCTTATTAAACTCTATTACAAAGTTGTAGTAATTGACAGTCTTATCAAAACATTTCCAAAAAGAAAAGAGCCAAAAAAGCGTATACAGTTTCAAGAGATAGTAGTAATTGACATTCTTATCCTTTTTAAAATCTATTACAAAGTTGTAGTAATTGACAGTCTTATCCTTATTAAACTCTATTACAAAGCTGTAGTAATTGACAGTCTTATCAACACATTTCCAAAAAGCAGAGAGCCAAAAAAGCGTATACATTTTAAAGAGATAGTAGTAATAGACAATCTTATCCTTATTAAACTCTATTACAAAGTTGTAGTAATTGACAGTCTTATCCTTATTAAACTCCATTACAAAGCTGTAGTAGTTGACAGTCTTATCAACACATTTCCAAAAAGCAGAGAGCCAAAAAAACATATACAGTTAGACTGATTCGTTGGTTCTTTGCATGTTCCCTAATTCATTAATATGTGAACAAAACCAAAAATTGTGTGCTTTTGGGGATTTTTGGGGTAAGTTTAAATTAATTTAGAATGGGCCACAGTTGTTATTAAATTTTTTTATAAAAGAATGGTTCACAAACTATGTGACACTAGACCGAGGTAACCCTTGAGGTAGAAGTCAAATATATTGTTAAACAACAATGAGTTGTGATGTATTTGTTTCAAAGATATGTAAAAGGTATATGAAAAAACAAAAAGTTATATGATAGGGGAAAAATGAAAAAATAGAGCCACACAAAAGAAACACTGGCAAAAAAAAATTTGGTCAAAGTAAAGCCATTCTTTTTTTAGGTTAATTGTTGTATAGAGAGGTAACCAATACAAACTATAGTATATGTGTTCGTTCAGAACATGATTTCTCTTCTGCATAAATTCCCTACATGTTTTATTACAACATTATATTCCATCTTATATTTTGGTTAAATAAATAGGTATCTAAAGTTTTATATAAAAACTAAAATTTCCTCAAACTATACCTATGTCTCAACAAAATTATATCCTTTCAAAACATAGTATGAAAATTTAACAAATAAAAAATGCAAAGGAATTACCCCTACCATTTTTTTTTAACAGTAAAATAAAATATTCCTTGACTTTGGATTTAAAAATAATTGAAATTATTAGATGAGGATGGAATGTCAACTATTTAAAATATGTTAGGTTTCTGGATTGCGGGTTTTCCATGAAAATTTTATGTTATAGTTGTTTTGTTAATTTTTTTTATAAATATAACAAATCCTAATCTAAATTATCGTAAATCGTTTTGGTATTTATTTCTTTTTAATCATTTGTTTTGTAAGTATATTCAACTCAAACTGTGGAGTTTAAGTTTCATTTCTCCTATGTTGGCTTAGATTTTTCCACTTTAGAAGAATCAACTACAATCTAAAGCATTATATTTCAGCTCAGTTCAATATTTGAGACAGTTGGGATAGGATAACATGGAGAATGTTAAACGTACCTAGAAATTCGCAGCAGAGGGCGCTGAAGACGCTGAAGACAATGATCCCTGAAGACGTCGTGGAAGACCTATGAAACAAAAAAAATCAGATTAAAACCAAATTTAAAAAAAAAAAAAAAAAAATCAGAAATTTAAAATTTGGATTAACTTACCTCCTCATCGCAACGCAAATTAAAAAAACTCCTGCGGCGCAACAGAAAATGAGCTAAATTTGCACGGAACAACATAGAATCAAATAAATTCTCGCGGGACAACAACGAATTAGCGAGACAGAAATGAGCGTGAGAGATAAATGTGAACAAAAACCCGGAAGAGTTTGCAGGCGATATATTTATAAAATAATAGTTCGGCCGAACTTTTTTTACCGGTTTTCCAAACTCAGGTGAAAAATCTGTTTGCCATTGTTGTCAGTACACCATCAATGTAAACAGAAAACAAATTTTGGCTGAACTAAATTCAATAGTTCGGTTGAACTCCTGAATAGTTCGGCCGAACTATGGAGGAAAAAAAATTTCCGCCCCGAATTCTCAGAAAGTGTTACCCATATTCACATTTTCACCCATATTGAAATAGGCAATTGTGGGTGAAAAAATATATGTATAGCAGCATAATCTGTTCACATATATAAAAATTTTGTTATAGATATTGAAATAAGAATTTGGGATGAAAATCCTTTGGTGATTAATAATCCTCTGAAACAAGCATGAAATGAGCATGTAACTCAAATAAGATATTTTAAATACATTCAAGTACAATCTATCTAGTATAGATGTAAATAAAGATAATTTTTATTAACATAAATACAGTTGACTTCAAGTTCATCTACATATCCAAGCGCTAATTGCATGCTTGTCAAAAATTGTATATGAAGAACAATAGTCTTGGTATACAAGAACGTGAATACCATTTTAATATGGAGACATTTTTGGAAGGAGATATTGTTCTTTATGTTATGGTTTTTTTTTTTTTTTAAACTCCAAACTTGGTTTAGTATTTCTCTATATACATAAGAAAAAAAAATACATACAAAGTAATTTCACAAATTTAAGTTATAGTTTTATAATTTATAATTACAAATCTAGTTTCTTATTAAAATATTTTACACACATCTATTTATTAAAATAAATTATATTGTGAATATGTTTTCTCCTATTATTTTATTACAAAATTATTGTACTCCCTACTAAGTAAAACAACTTTATTAATAAAGAAGTGAATGCCAAATTGAAAGATTACTCAAGAGAGAACTACTATAATATATAGAACTGATTTTTTGATGTATAAATTATTTGTTTTATATGTCGTTTAATTTCCATTACCTATTATCTTCAAACCCCATGAGGGGGTATTGAACATGGGAGCCAAATTTAGGTAAATAAACATTCACATTGTCAATTTGGAAAAAAAAAATTATAATCCTAAAATTCTCTTACCTAATCATCTTTTTAAATATATAATTGAGTTCCATTTATTAAAAACAAAGGCAATATTAAGAACCTCCTATAGTTGTAAAATTTAATTGACATGAAAAATAAAAAAATCTCCTCTTGACAACATATAAATGTTAATCTTAATAGAATCATTAAAAAATAAAAACGGATAATAGATTTCTGAGTTATATCATTAAAAAAGACCACTTTCACAATCAGATTTCTACATTAATTTTTAAAAATATTATTTTATAATTATATATAATTATAATTGTATGCTTTTAAGATATATATTTTCCTATGAAAATATTTTTTTATTGGGGAAAATAATACTAAGTTGGAACTAAATGGATTTGGTGAACTGCATAGAGATTTAACACATTAGAGCACATTAAGTGAAGGGGCCCTAGTGTTCCTTACCTCCAAATGTAGTATGGTATGATGCATCAATATAAAAAACCCTCCACCTACTTAGAATATTTAATTCTAAATTTTAGTTGTTAATATATATATATATATATATCATATACTAGTGAAAAAATATATTATAAAATGTATTTATTTTAAGTGAAAAAAATGATGATCTAGTATAAAAGAGAAGAGCATTATAGGAAAATAGAGAGCCTAAAGGAATGTAGAGGTACAAAATAGAGAGTATGAAGGAGATGTATAGGTACAAAATAGAGAGCTTGAAAGAGATGTGGATGTACCTCGAAACGATGAGGAAATGAGATGTGTAGAGGAACTTGCCAATGAGAATATTGACCACACAAATGAAGTCCAATTTTAATATTTAAAATTTTCTCAATCTACATGTCAAGTTCAAATTGAAAATTAAAAATTTATATTTTTTTATGTAGGGACAACATGTTACCTGCAACAAGATCGTACCACACGTAGAAAAACATGGACATTAATCGGAAGTTGCAAGAAATTGTCTTTGATGATAATTTTATAGATAATATAGAATTAACTAAAATTGAAGAAATGAGGCCACTAATTCATGAATTAACACTTCAAGATAAAGAAGATAAAGTAAAATGGGTGATAAAAAATATTTTTCAAGGTATATATATCATAGCACAAGCTTAATTCTTAAATATATTTTTAAAGCACAAGTATGTAAGAAATACAGATCAATTATTGGGCATTAGAAATTCCAAAGAGGTGGAGGTAAATGAGTTGGTATCAAGAAATATGACATCAACCCCTGGAAAAATTGCAAAATATCAATCTCAATATGACATAAGTGCTAGTAGGGAATTATTGACAGGGGTTGTTGGAAAAGGAACTACATCAAATCGGTTGATGTCAATAAAAACAAGAATGTACAAAACATTAAGCAAAAGTTTATGGAGGCATTAAAAAATTAGGATTCAATAACATGAGAATGATGAACTTGCATGTTGGGCTAATATATGTAGGAAACCTTATCAAGTTAGACTTTCGTATAGTGTGAGTGACAATGTGAAAGAGTTTTGATATTGGAATTTCCATGTGTCACCAAATGAGAAGAATATAATGAGACATTGTATATCTAGAGGGGTGTATTGAGATCATTTACCCTTTCAGTGACTATTTCTATTAAATAACATTTCTTACTACATAATATGTATAACTTGTATATAGAATTATCAAAAAAAATTTAACCATGTTGGAATCTTATGAGAGTGAGGAAAATATAAGCAGTCCATTCATACAACTACCACATACTATCAATAGGAAAAATGGTTTTCCTGTGAAGTGATCTATGCATATTCATTATATAGATCGAATCTCAGCACTGAGGAGTCATCCTAAGATAAAAGGTCATCATAGTAACTTTAATGTTCAAAAACCATTAATCACTTAATTATATTTCTATAAATATTAGGAATTGGACAACAATCACCATGTGGTAACGCTTGGGGGTAATGTGTATCCATATCATAGTATAATTCTATATACAATAGCTTATCTAAACGAATATAAAAATATTTCATAGGCAATGCAACTGCTACATGAATTACTCACAATCCTTAATGATATACTCAAAGGTATTCCCCAATAATAATCAAGTGTCTAAAGAAGTCATCATCACTCAGTCACCATATAGGTAACACCTCGAGGAAACAATAGCTTATACAAAGGATATACAATAGCTTATACAAAGGATATAAAAATCTATTATAAGTAATGCAATTGCTACATGAACTACTCACCATATAGGTAACTTCTAGGAAAAATGTGTTAGAACTGTATATACAATAGCTTATACAAAAGATATGAAAATATATTATAAGAAACACAAATGCTACAGGAAATACTCACAGTCCTTAATTTTATACTCAAATTTCTTCCATAATACTAATCAAGTGTCTAAAGAAGCCTTCATCACTTCCAAAATCACATTTTTAAAAATACAAGTTGTAAAAAATGAATTTGTTTCATAAATTTTAATAGAATCATGTGCTCAGATCTAAGATAAAGTTCTTAAACTCTGAAGCCTCTTCTTGATTGAAAACACACTAAAATGATAAGATATAGCTGAAGAGAAATAATTTAAAAACTTATTGGCACAATTGTTACATAATAATTTGATGCACAACTTGTATAGTAGTAAATTCCAGCTTGAAACATGCCCAAATAAAACAACTGAAGAAAATACTATGAGTTGGTTTTCAATGCATTTATGTAATTAAAATAGAGCTAGGAACTTTTGAAGACTACTTCATTGAAAATTAGAAGCACCTTCATGCCTGGTTTTCCAAGCTGGCCTTGAATACCTCTCTGGATCACTTGGATCAACATTGTATTTCTTTCACCATTAACTAGCAATCTCGAGACAAAATGAGTAAGCAATTTATGAATGGAAACACCTACAGACGTGTCACAAACATAAGTTGGTTTGCAATATCAATTTATTAGATTGATATCAATGTTTCTAAACTATTATAAACATAAAAACTGAAAGGCTTACTTAACAAATGATAAAATAGCTTGTCATCAACATAAAACTGAAATGATTAGCATATATCATTACAGACATGGTTACAATTTTTCATGGATAACCATTTTTTCATGGATTAGGTATATGTATCAGCAAAAAAGGATATTAAAATTTGTTATAAGTAATGCAACTTCTACAGGAACTATTCATAGTCTTTAATGATATACTCAAAGTTCTTCCACAATACTAATCAAGTGTCTAAAGAAGGCATCATCACTTCCAAAATCAGATATTTAAACATGCAAGTTGTAAAAATTGAATTTGTTTCATAAATTTTAATAGAATCATGTGCTCAAATCTAAGATATAGTTCTTAAACTCTGAAGCCTCTTCTTGATTGAAAACATACTAAACTGATAAGATATAGTTGAAGAGAAAGAATTTAAAAACTTCTTGGCACAACTTGTATAACATTAAATGTTATATTGTTTGATATATATATATTAAAAATAAATAAATAAATAATTATTAATTTAACAAATAATTATATCAAGAAAAGGAAAGGACCATGTTACAGTGAAATCTTACTGCAATAGTGCTTCCTTGAGCCTTACAAATCATGAGGCCTATGTTTAAGTTAAATTAAAGACCTTGTCCGATCATGCCAACATGAATGCCTCATGAATAAAGAAATAGATCGTGATTTTCTACCTTCAAAATCAAAGTTTGTTTTGGTGCAGTTCCTCCATATTTAAGCTTGATCACCTCCTTTTGAGTCACCTATGTATTATTTTCTTTGTGATCTTTGAAACTATTCAAAATATCACATTTTTCTTTAGCACTAATCTCCCTAGTGTCTACCATGTTCTTGTTTTTTCAGTTTCGCTAATATGAAGTCGGTTTCTTTTGTTCTTTGTGCATATAGTAAAAAATTTATGGAGAGGTGGATTTCATCACTTCAAGAGTAGTAAAAATAATGCTATTGAGAAAATAACTCCAACACCGAGAGAGATTCAGTAGCATTTATGGAGTTGGCGAACATGTCTTGTTCTGTGGTGTTGGCTACTCGGCATAGCTTTCTTGATCTTCTGTACAAGAAATGAATTTGTGTTTAGATTATATTACATTAACCACGATGGATTTCATCACTTAAGAGCAGTAAAAACAAGTTTATTGAGAAAATAACTCCCACAAATTTGTAGAGAAAATTATAACATGTAGTATCAAAATTTTCTTATTATAACTAAATGCTCCTATATGCAACAATGATGGCTTTCATCAGTTTAAGAGCAGTAAAAACAATTTTATTGAGAAAACAACTCTAGCACTGAGAGAGATTTGGAAGCAATTGTTGAATTGGTGAACATGTCTTGCTCTATGGTGTTGGATATTGGGCACAGTTTTCTTGATATTTTATACAAGACTATAAATTTTCATGTAGCTTATACTACATTAACCATGAAATTGTCAACATTTAGGGCACACTTGCCATCACATTTGTAGAGAAAGTTACAATACAGTATCACACTTTTCTTATCATATCTAAATCTTCCTATATGCAACAACTACCTTTTGTCCCATAGTTTAAATTTGCGAAAGGAGGAGGAGAGGTGCAATGTCAAGGTGCAAGATAGAATAAGAAGAGAAAGAAGAATCTTGTTTGGGACATGAGAATCTTGTTTGGGACTTGAGATAGATTCATTCTCTGCACATGTAGAGTAAAACTTAATAAAACAAAACTCACCATACTTTGAATTTTTTAAATAAATATTTTAAAAATTAGAATATCAATTTAATACATTTTACTCAATTACACATTTAACAATATTCATTTAAAAAAATACAATTATAAATTACTATTTTAGATAAAATAGTATAACACATTTAACAATATTCATTTAAAAAAATACAAATAAAAATGACTATTTTATATAAAACTAATTAAAATAAAAATAGTACAATGAATCACATTAATTACCATGGCCCGCGTGTACCTTCCTCTTATTACTTTTTAAATACCTGATGTTTGTAACTTATTCTTAATCACATAGTGTCAATTTTGTAAAACTATAATCTACAAGTCTCACTTTTTATAGCTTTTGGTGGAGGATAGAGTATCTAAATTCCCTTACCCTTTAAGAAGCATCCTCAATTATTGTACCACCCACCTTGACATCCAATCTAGAAATCTTAGGTTATTCTAAATTGATCAAGAGTATAGAATTTTTAGGGTGGTGTTTTATTTGCACTAAAATTCCCATGATGTTCATCACTATGTATGGGGTTCATTGCAACCTTGGATATATTCTGTCAATTGTTGTGAGTTTTTTCTTGTGGCTAAAACGTAGTTTTGGTTGTCACCTAGTTATTATGGTTCAAAACTTTGTTATTGTCTCAGATCCTTATAGCATTAAAGATATATTGTGTGAGATAATGTGATGTTTTTTTTTGTCACAATGATTAAAAAATCGCTTATTATACCGCAATATTGACTTTCTCATTGCCTGTTTTGTTTATGAACCCTTTAAAAAAACCATAGGAACATTTGATTTTACACCGTGATCTCCCCAACATGGGTGGGGGTTTCAAAAATTGGAGAGAAAATTGAGCAATTATTGTTAGAAATTGTTGTATAAGATGATAAATTTGGATGGTTTTTAGACAATATGGATGTCATAACAGATATCTATTTTGAATTTTTTAGTGTCTCTGGCCACCATGCATCTAATAGGATACATTTCAACTAAGAACGTCAATACATCACTGTGTGAATGATAACTTGTGACATCCCTAGCCATTTTCTTTGATTGTGGATCAGGTTACAAACTAATAACTTGTGAAATCCCTAGCCATTTTCTTTGATTGTGGATCAGGTTATAAACTAGAATACACTCTCTCTTTAGACGACTGTACAGTATATATTGGATGGAGGTAAAGGTTATGATAAAAATTGTACAAAAAACTCCTTAGTGTTGTCTCAAATTACTCTATTGTTAATCACATAGTGTCAATTTTGTAAAACTATAATCTATAGTAAGGACTAAGTGGGTTTTTTCTTTTGTAAGTTTTGTTTGGAGTTGAAAAATAAAAAAATTATAAAAGCTAAAATTATGTAGTGAAAAAATTTGTTTAAAATCATGTAGTTACAAACTATTACAACTAAGTAATTAAAGGTAAATTTAGTGTTATTTAAGAAATGAGAATTACGAACATTGATCATTATTGCTCAAGATAAATCATGTCTCTTAAATAATTTGGAAATTAAAAAAAAATCACATATTTCAAAAAATTTCATTATTAATTTCATTTTTTTATATATTAAGAAATACTATTCATGAATGATAAAACAATTGTAACATAAATACTATATAACAAAAAAAACCATGTATTTTGGAATAATAAAATACTTGTAACAAAATTAATATAGAACAAGAAAAACTATGTATATTTGGATGTCTGAAAATTTAGGTACATTTTATTAAGTAAAATTTTAAAAGAATAATGGTTATAAACAATTAATTTTTTTATATTAAACATGTAGTTTAGATATATATTATTTATGAGAGGGAACAATTCTCTTTTCACTCTAAAAGAAGTTTGTATATCAAGAACATTGTCATAGTGTGCCATGTGTTAAACTGGAAAAGTTGTATGAGGAACACATTTGTAGAAATGTATGCGATATGTTTTTTCTTTTGAATTTGGGGATTATGGTGTGAAGCATTAATTACAAACAACCCATGGTATTCATGTGGAATGTAGTTTATCTAAAGGGGTAAATTAAGATGGCCTAGATCAATCTTAACTCTCAATCTACCAAGAGCCAAGAGAGATCAAATGTCTTGATATAAAAACTTCTTTTAGAGTGAAAAGAGAATTGTTCCCTCTCATAAATAATATATATCTAAACTACATGTTTAATAAAAAAAAATTAATTGTTTATAACCATTATTCTTTTAAAATTTTACTTAATAAAATGTACCTAAATTTTCAGACATCCAAATATACATAGTTTTTCTTGTTCTATATTAATTTTGTTACAACTATTTTATTATTCCAAAATACATGGTTTTTTTTGTTATATATTATTTATGTTACAATTTTTTTATCATTCATGAATAGTATTTCTTAATATATATAAAAATTAAATTAATAATGAAATTTTTTGAAATATGTGATTTTTTTTAAATTTCCAAATTATTTCACAGACATGATTTATCTTGAGCAATAATGATCAATGTTCGTAATTATCATTTCTTAAATAACACTAAATTTACCTTTAATTACTTAATTGTAATAGTTTGTAACTACATGATTTTAAACAAAATTTTTCACTACATAATTTTAGCTTTTATAATTCCACATGAACTTCTCTCTATAACCTTGTTTAGACTCTTCTCAATATCTAAATTTATGAGTGTTACCTTGTGAGTTTTTTTCCTAATTTCATAAAACCCCACGGTTTGATATAAAAATGTTTACATATAAAAAAATCAGTGGTTATATTTCATAAGTTTCCTTTATGCTGTCATAAAATCCCTTGTTTGACATTAATACCTGTGTTGTCACTATTTATTAAAACCTCTTAAATCAGTATGCTCGCTTAACATTTGAAGAAATGATTTTAAGAAACACTATATACAATAGAGGGAAATAGTGTGCCATGTTTTAATCCATAATATGAATAGGCAGGGAAACCAAGATTCTAAATTTTTGCAACAGATCAATAGTGAAAGAGAAGAAAACACTTCATCGAAATGCAAATATTCAAATATGTTTGCATTTAATTTATGAAGCCTCAAAATATGTCAATAATAGAAGATCTATGAGAAATAAATCACATGCTAAGATCTCATATTTTCCTTATGATGATACTTGAACATGAAATGCATGTTAGGATTTGAGGGTTAAAAACATACATTAGTATGCAATCCTCCACAGCAAACAGGACAACAAAAGGTAGCAATGAATTAATCTCCATTGAAAAAACATGAATATATAAGGAACAAATAAATAAAGCCAAAGGGAAACATTAGGACAACTGGAGTGGTCAAAAATGTGAAGTAGGAATCCTAATTAGTAGTGGTAATACATGTTTCATGCTTCAACCTCTATAGGTGAAAGTAATCAAAGGATTAAAATTATTGATGCAATTTCTCTCAATCCAGTCAACATTACGAGATGGGAAGGATTATTGGGAGAAGATGAATATGAATTTTTAGTTAATTACATAATAAAATGCTTCTGAATTTCTTGATTAGATTGAGAGCAATTAACATTATTCGAGTTTTCCTATTTGGCTGGAAATAGTCAATGACTCCTTCGAATCCTGAGAAATCATGTAGATCATCTTCATCTACTCTCACTTCCTAAATTGAGACCCATAAGAAAAAAAACTCGACGTTGACTCTTGTTAGTTTCTTGATCACCAATCTTGATCTGGCTTATGATTCAACTATTGCACTTCATTTGGTAGCTAGTTAATACTCCCTTACGATGAGCGGGCCAAAATAAACGACTCAGAAATTGCGATATATTAAGCTTGTGATGGTTGATAATTTAACAAAGTGATATTTTTTATCCATATTTATTCAAATTTATTCAAGGCAAATAATGCAAGAGGTAAATCATAAGGAATACGTTTTCTCCTTAGGAAAAATTGTAGCTTCTATTAATAAAAATAAAAGTTACATGTTGTAGATGCTAAGTGCATATTCAGATCAGCAGTGTAGCTATCAATAGATATCAGTAAAGTAGCAAAAATAAATACATCCGATAAGTGCCTCATAAATACATGTTGTAGATCAACGATCAAAATTCTGTGTACAAAAATACTATAAGTAACTATAAAACAAAAAAAAAGAAGCAACAACAACCTTTAATGGGGATTCAACTCCATCCAACGATTAGGTACAAAAGGACGATGAAAGTACTGATAATATGCATGATCATTATGCTCCTAAATCTCCATGTGTGCGGTCAATAGGTCCTTCGCCTCCATGGAAAGGAGATCGGAAATCACATTTCTCTCCTTGTAAATGTGTTGACAAGAAATATGATCAAAATATGTTTTGTGATGAAGAACTTCATCCCAAATGTTCTGCAGTGTGTGTATGTGACAGGTTTTTTATTGTTTGAACCAGTCAATGATAATTTTGGAATCGCCAAATATTTTTAGATCATGAACATTTTTTTGTGATGGCGAATTAAAGGAGGTATAGTAGGCAGCAGCGTTCAATATAGTTATTGGTGCCACGTCCAAGTCAATCTTGAATTTGTAAAAATTATGGGGTGAGTAATGAAGTAGGAAAACACCACCACAACCATGTATTTGTGCAGATCCATCAAAATAAGCCCAAGTATGGGATATGTAAATAATATCAGAGGAGATAACTTGGGGTTGTGGAGGTGGTGGATCATCAGGTATTAAGTGGTAAATGGAAATAATGCAGGCAACAAATGAGGGCCAGTGATGTGGTGTATTATGGAAGATGGTCTGGTTGTGGGCCATCCAGATGCTCCAGCAGATTAAGATTGGCAAATTACACAGCTTGTGGGGTTGAGCAGATGTCCACCAAGTCTCCCATCCATCTGTAAGAGAAAGCCCCTCCCAAAGGAGATTATGATTAATAGAGGAGTTGATAAGGTGCCAGAGTTCATGTAAAGCATTACAGTGGAGAAAAAGATGTATTGTATCTTCAATAGCCACATTACATAATGGACATCTATGTGGACCAATATGTGATATTTTCTGGAGGTTGGACCCTGTGGGAATTTTATTAGTGAGAATGCACCACATGAGGAGCCTAGCTTTTGCAGGTGCCTTTAATTTCTAGATATTGCGCCACCATGGGGGAAGGGACTCAGGCCTATGTAATTGATAAATGTGCATATACCCTCTTTGGGAATGTATAAACCATGTTTTGAGACAGTACATATGAGTTCATCATCTCGGTCAAGAATTCTAACACGTGAAGCTATATTTGTAGGTGGTCTAACCAACCTTGAGTGAATAGAGTTGTGTGATTTCTGTCAGCAATGTGGTTTAGTGTCTGATATCCAGCACGATTGAGGGAGTCAATAAGGGTAGGGGAGAGGAGGTGGCCATTGCTACAACCCAACCAAGGATCCCATCCAATACAAACCCTGGAACCATTACCTATTTTCTAGGCCAAATTAGAAGTGATGTGATGAATAGAGCGCAAAACAACGTGACAAATCGTTGAGTAGCTGGGATGGTACACCGCTAGTTGACGAAGCCATTCAAGTGGGCCAAGAGGGTGGATGTATTTCTGAATGACCACCCTGGTCCATAAATTATTGCCAGTAAGAATCTTCCAACCAATTTTTGCAGCTAGTGCCTGAGAAAAGGTCGGAAGATCTTTCATTCCCCATCCTCCTCAATGCTTAGGTAAAGTAATACAAGTCCATTTAGTCCAAGGAAAGGTGTGTCCCTATTTAGCACCGAGCCATAGAAATTTTCTACAGATCAACTATATCATGTGAAGTATTCCTTTAGGTATCCAAGCCAGAGACATCCAGTATACCGGAATGGCTCTAATATAGATTTGATAAGTATCAGTCGTCCAACCCTTGACAACCAATGGTGGCACCAATTATTCAGTATTTTTTCAATCTTGGGGATAAGACAATTCCAATCAAAAGTTTTATAGCTCACTAGTTTAGGGTGAAATCCCAAGTACTTTAGTCCATCATCAAATATGGTGAGGGTAAATGTGAATCTCTGTTGTGCAAAATGGATCTCATGTGGTGAGCATCCATGAAATTTCAAAGTATATTTTCTCTTATTACATTGCATACCAGTGGTAGTACAAAATAATAGCAGGATGGATCTTACCACAGTAGAATCACAAGTGTTCCATTGAGTAAAAGTATGATATCATCAAAAAAATAGTAGGTGTGTGAGCACACAGTTTGCTGAGATTGGAATGCCTTTCAATCTACCACGATCCCTTTCATCAATGATACATCTGCTGAGGCCCTCCATGATCAAGAGAAAGATAAGGGGGGATAACGGGCACCCCTGTCGAAGTCCCCATTCAGTATGGAAGAAATTTTTTGCAGCCCCATTAATGAGAGTGTTGTAAGAAACAAAGGTAATGCAACACATAATCCAATTAATAACCTGTAAAGGGAATCCCGGATGAGTCAGAAGCATTCGAATGTAGAGCTAGCTAGCTTGATCAAAAGATTTTGCCAAATATATCTTGAGGATCGCCCCTTTGATCTTCTTAGTGTGAAAAGTATGTAGTCCTTCTTGTGAAATGCCTATAGCTTCATGGATCTGTCAATTTTAAAGGAATGAAAATTGTTCAGGTGAGATAAAATTAGATAAAATAGGCTTAAGCAGATTAGCAAGAATCTTAGCCGTAATCTTGTAGATACAATTGCATAATGAGATTGGAAGAAACTATTTGAAAGTGGAGGGATGATCAGATTTGGCGATAAGGGAAATGAAGGTAGCATTAAAAGCCTCAAGGATTCACCCAGATTGTCGGGTCTCTTCCACAACCTCTAGAAGGTATTTTCCCAAAAGTTCAAATAATGGCAGATAAAATTCCACAGACCATCCATCAGGTCCAGGGCTCTTGTCCATTTTGAACCATTTAAGGACATATTCGAGTTCCCCCATTGTTACAGGTGCAATGAGGTCATCAAAATCTGCGAGATCCACATATATAGGAAATAGGGAGGCCACCTTGATGATCTAAGCCAGTGAGGGATGTAGAGGAGCCTTATATATATCTTCAAAATGAGTGATTCCCTTCTGAGCAAGGTGTGAGAAATTAGAAGTAGTACCATCCTCATTGTCGAATTCCCAAATGGTATTGATGGAAGAATTTGGAGTTTTCATCACCTACTTTGATCCAGGTGGCATGGATTTTCAGTCACCAGACATAATCCCGATTTTTTAGGATCTTTAGGTGATCAAATTCCAATTTAATAAGCTGTGATTTCTCATCTTTTGTTGCAAAATCTCCCCCAATAGAGCATTCCAATCTGTGGACATCCTGTTCAATTATTGTGAGCTCTAGATCCTCCATTAGTTTCTTATTCATAGCCCAATTAATTGACTTCTTTTTAATGGAGAGAAGTCTGTGTGCAAATTTGGAGGATGGCGAGTGTAAGCTCTATGGTGGAGGGAGTCTCCACTAAGTATTCACTAAATTGATGTAGTCTTCATCTTGTAGCCACACAGAGCATAATTTCAATGGTGTGGCTGACTTATTGAAGGCCCTAGTGATTTCCAAGTATATCAGAGAGTGGTCAGAGATACCCCGTGAGTCAATCCATTGTCTAAATGAGCCAAGAGTGTGAAGTAGATACTCCTTAATGAGGAAGTGATCAAGCCTGTGATCAACCATATCGAACCCAATGTGATTGTTACGCCAGGTGGGAGAAGGAGAGGTTATGAGGGGATCCACCGGTTGATAGAATGATAGAAGGTGTCTGAAGAAATCAAAGAGTGGATCCGCATGAGAATTAGGTCCCCAAGATTTAGAGATACCAAGGGAGAAATTGAAGTCTCTAGCCAGAATAATATTTTCAAAACGCAGCACCAATAAATTCATTAGAGAGGTACAGAAGTACTGCATGTTGGTACAAGGGCCATAGACATTGATGATATAGAATTGTAGGTCAAGAGCTTCCGAAAATAAATCCATCACCAGAATGATATCCCTCCCCAAAACATTTAGAAGTTTAATATTTCGGGGGTTTATACAAAGGGAAATTCCACCCAAGCATCCATTAGCATTGATGGCATGGATGGTCCATGAGGGGAGGAGGGTAGCAAGTGGTTGAATGACAAGTTCGGAGGTACCATGAGTTTCCTATAGGAGGATGATGTCTACAGATGAAGAAATGAAGAGGTGTCAAAGAGCAAGGCGCTTAGCAGAGCTGGCAAGCCCTAGGCAATTGAAAGAGAGATAAATCATTGAGAAACCATATGTGGGGATTTTTTTTTTCTAAGGATCCCCTCTATAGAGAGTTGAATGCTAGATGTGACTTCAATATCTCCCTGTAGAATGGCCTTCAAAATGTGTGAGTGACGACCATGAGTGGACATGTGCAAAGTTAAAGGAGGGCCATGATGAGGGCCAAGTCCAGCTAGGGTATAAATACGAGGGTGCAAATTGTAGGAGTGTGTGGAAGAGGATTCAGATGGTTCCACAGTAATAGATGGGGAAATTGTAGAAGGAGCAGATGATGAGGGAGGAGGAATTGATGATGAAAGGTTAGGTGTGGTAGGGGGTAGGGGTAAAAATGAAAGGTGAGGAGGTAGGGGGGGAAATAATAGAAGAGGTAGAGAATCCAGCCAGAGAGGGCTCTGTGCATTGAGTAGATGCAATAGACAAAAATGATAAAAATGATAAAGGAGGTAAAGAAGGAGTACCAGTGTCCGAAGAGAGACCAGTAAGTGTAGCAACAGTCATGGATCGAGTGACCCTATATGGGGCAGTCACATCATCCAGAGTAATGTCCTCCTGCGTAGTGGTAACTGGAGTCGAGAGGAAGCCTAATAGTTGGGTGTAACATTGTATTGAGACCAATACCAGTTCTATATGATACTGAACTCCCGGAGAGCGAGTATTAGAAGCCTGTCCATTTAGTGGACTATCTTTAAAAACATGTCAAACCTTGTGACAGTGACGACAACGGAACTATACCCCTTCGTAATCCAGAATATGTGTTTGGGTAGTATTGCGCCATTGAATTTTGAAGGATTCTTCAAGTCCTTCCCTGGTATCCACATGGACCAAAATGTGGGAAAATTCCATCTTGCATGATTCAGTATATGAGTGATCATGGTCCAAATATGTGCCCAGAAGATTACCAATATCACTGAAGATCCGTTCATTCCATAAGTGTAGCAGGAGACCAGGTAAGCGAACCCATATAGGTCTAACTCCCAACTATTCACGTTCAGGATCAAATAAGGGGCTCCAACGCTTCAGAAGCACTGGAGCCATCTCAATGTGCCAGTATTGCAATAGGACTAGATCTGTAGGGTCTCTGATTGTGAATACGAGGGAAAACCAACCATTAGTAAGTGTATGAATGGATGGGAGCTCTTGTAAAAGGCCACCCTAGATCTCTTGAACGCATTGTTTCAGTATTTTCACCCCATAGTTTCGGCCATGGACACACCCCACCACTACTTTATCAACAGTGCCCATCATATCTACCATATGAATTCCTTCACTGAGGGTGAGGAGGTTGCCATGATTACATGACCGCACACATTTCGTGTGACGGGGGGCACGAGGGGGCAGTCGAGGAGGTAGGGATGTTGTGGTGTTCGAGGTAAGCGAAGAAGGCAACGAAGATATAGGAGGGGGGTGAGGGGAAGCGGGAGGGGAAATGATGAACTGACCGGATAGGCGGTGAGGGGGAGTAGCGTCAGGGCCAAGAGTGGTGTTGTGGTGTTGGGGGATGGGGTGGAGTGCAAGGGGGGAGGAGCTGAGTGTGGGAAAGATGAGGTAATGAAAGGCGGAGGTGTCGATGCGGGTGAGAAGGGGTAGGTGAAAGGGGGGGCAGCCGTAGAGAGAGGAAGGGTCTGTGACAGAAATGCTAATGTTGCAGGGGACGAAGGACGGAAATCCAGAGAGGAGATAAGGTCCAGGTATGATGCAGAGAGAATGGACGGAGAGTTGGGAGTGAGGTGAGGGACCAGAAAAGATTCAAGGGTAGTGAAGGAATGCAAGGGTGATGATGCAGTTGGAGTGGACCCAGATAAATCAAACAAATTAAATGGAGAGGATTCTGGGTGAGAAACATGCATATCAGATGAAAAAGATTGTGTAAGGGTCCAAATTTCCACATGGGAAAATAGGTCCTCCAAATAATCCACCAACTGTTCACCTTGGGCCCCTCCATTGATGCCAGAGTCCAACCGTCAGTCGGTGCAAAACCGTCACGGGAAAGCAGCAGTGTAACGGTATTGGGCAATAAAGAGTCGTTGGAAGCAAAACAACAGGGAGTCATAGAAGACAAACTTCTGACATCTGCTGTGTTCCAATGCAAAAACAGGTTGATTAATCCACGGGGACTTCGTCGATAATGAATAAGCGTAGTCAAGGGTTCAATAGGGTTCCAGTCAAAATTATGGGTTGTCGGATAGTGCATCACAGGTGACTGAGACAATGTCTGCCTCCATGTAAAGCCTCAAAAAATGAGACCCAAGGAGTGTCGCCATTGGGTAGCTATATTTTTGCAGTGGTCGTTGCCATACGAAGCCACAAAAAACGAAACCCTAGGTGCCACCATGAGAAACAAATCCAACTTTGTATTCCACCAAATCAAAAGGAATAATGAATAGCAACATTAAGAGTAAAATATGTATCACCCAAAGTAAATAGCTAGAGAATTTTGTGTAAAATTTATTATATTGTTCTATGAGTTACCCATTTATACAAGCAAAACAAAGCCTGGAAAATAGAATTCAGCAACAACAACAATTGGAGTTACGATAGAGAGAAAACCCTCTTGTGTTGATGAAGAGTTAGCTTGGGACGTGACTGCCTTTGCATGTAGTATCATTGATGAGTCTTTATTCAACACTTCTTTGTGTCTTACAAATTCAAGTTCAAGAACTCTTATGGACCTTGTGTAAAATATAGAAGAATAAATTAATGTGGAATTCATTAGGTTTTTTTTTTGGGCCTTTCTAAGATCTTTTGAAAACTATGCAAGCTACTTTTTAAAGCATAATGATCATGCTGACTTAGATGTCTTCGGATGCAAATTTTATAGTATATGCAGATGGTAGAAGATTTTGGTGTTGATGTGTTCCATGGGAGAGAGAAATGTGGAAATGGGAGGATGTCATTCTTTTTGAGGTAACATTGTCAATGTCAATTATTTTGATGGAGACGAAAACCAAATTTAGGGTTTAGTAGGTTATGAGTTCATGCTACAATTTGGATGGAGGTGAAAGCCAGAGTTATGGTTTAGCAGAAGGTTATGAGTTCATGCTACAAATATTATTGAGGAGAGCCAAAATTTTGTAGGCCATAACCCATATGCTTCCGGATTGGAGCCATCAAGGGATTCAAGTGAGGAACCCCTAGATTATGTATTCATTTATTTATCATTGGGTTTTCACAAAGTTTAATATAATACATTCCATAAACCTAATATATAATCCTTAAGCAAGGATAAATAAACTTTGTTGGATTCAACGAGTTTCATTATTACTAAATCCTTCATAAATCGCTCTGCGTGGCATTATGCCATCCAGACATAGGAAGAGGGGTGGAATACAAAGCTATGATTACGAAATAACTAATAAAATGTAAATGAAAGGCCACACAAAGGAGAATATCACCATGGAAGAGAATTACATGATGCTTCATACATTTTCCATAAATGTTGTATTTTATTTTGATAAATTATGTCATAGATCTGGCATGGGTATTTCACTTTATTTTCATAAATTACATTTGTGAACTTTGGTGACTCTGTTTTGGCCATTTATAGAATAATTTGTTTCAAATTGAAATTTTTCATTTGGGATGGCATCTGAATTCTGTAACTATGGTAAAACATAATGTTTAACGATGGAATTTTCAATCACATAAATAATAGATAACAATGTTATAACGGAGTCAGAGAAATGGAATAATATGAAAAAGAAAATCATCAAAACAAAAATCTTGAAAACAAAACGAAGGATGTAATTTGAAGCTACAAAAATTGAAAGTTAGTCATTTTCATATATATATATATATATATATATATCCATGTTTTGTACAAGGAGGCTCAGAAAATAAAATAAAAAATCGTGAAAGATCTATTTCATTGATATGAAAATGGTGAGGAGGTTTTAAATTTTTTTAAATATGTTTAATATATGGTTTATCTGTGAACTGATATATACTAACAACTAGGTGACGATGGATGTTTTTGAATTTCGATGATTGGAGTATTATTTACTCTAGGTTTTCCAAGCAAGAAAAGCTTATTGATTGTTAATTATTAATTTGAGTATTCAAGAAAAAACAAAACTTTAGCTTAATTTACAATTAAATTAAAATTAAATTTCATCTAAATCCATCTAACATCCATAACATATATATATATATATATATATATATATATTGGGGGCCATAGTAAGAAATCTCTCAAGGGAGCTAACAATCTCTATGCCTCTATTTTATGTGTGTTTATTATTATTTGTAAGGGTTTACTCGTTCTATCGTTAGATACGTGAGTTTATCTATGCATGAGAAACATCTTCTCCATAATAGACTCTAACTCATTTTGAATTAACATACGAAAGAACTATATTCTTCTTGAGAAAATATTTGATCTATATGAAGAATTAGTACATGAAAGAACTTTGACGAGAATAAAATAATTAATTAATTAGAATCACTCAAAGAGAACCACATTGATTATCAGTCCCCAAATAAATTGAAGCACAAATCATGGCCATTAATAATTTTTTAATGAATTGACAACAACTTCAAAGAACATTACTACGAGAGAGCTACATAAGTTTGAAGTGGCAAAGGTTTTTGAAAACTAGTCTATTTTAAATGAAAAATATAATTGTATCCCATGATTTTCGTGTAAAAGGTTAAAAACATAAAACAATCATAAATTTCTTCGAAAAATCAATGATTATCAATTGCCTCACTAAAATGAAATTTAAAATTTCAAAAATATCTTGATTGAAGTGACTACTAGCAAAGTGATTGGTAGATAGTTTGGTATGGGATACATATTTCGAGTGGAATATGAGAATCGAGTTTAATGTCATGCGTCAGTTAGAATTTGATTCTCTGTAAACTTAGTTGATATGGAATTACTCGAAAATCCCATGTATTTATTTTATGTAAAGAAAAATAATGACGTGAGTACTAATATATTGTGGCATTTTTTTTTAGAAGTGTATGATAATGGTAAACATGAGCATTTCATATGATTGTGGCCATTTTTGGATTTCAAGAGAAATTTTGGTGGTATTCAATGGAGGTTAAAACATCAAATTATGGGTCATACTTTGTACAAACGATCTCACTCTTATCCAAGTTAATTTTCCCTAAGATTCCTTCCATTTTGAACATTTGTTTGAGTTAATTATTACGGTTGACCATGGTTGGTTTTCATATTGAGACAATCTCTAGAGATTTATAAACCCTAAGATAAATATTATAAACCCTAAAATAGACATGGATGACCATGGTTTACCATGCTTGATTTTGATATTGAGACAATATTTAGCACAATGCAATGTTGGACCACGGTTGACCATGGTACACCATGGTTGATTTTCATATTCAGGAAATCTTTGTTACAATGTGACATTGGACCATGGTTGAACATGATTATAAACACAAGGGATTTATACTAAACCGTAGGATTAATATTATAAACCCTATGAATAATATTATACCCTAGGAATATGAGCCCTTAAATTAATAAGCCCAAGGGATTGATATTATAAACCCAAGGGAATCATAAACCCAAGGGATTAATTCTAAAATCCCAATATTTTATAAACCCAAGAGAATAATATTAGACCCAAAGGATTAATATAATAAACCTAAGGTATATAAACCCTAAAATAAACATGTTTGACTAAAATAAATATGGTTGACTATGGTTGACTATGGTTGACTTTGGTTGACCATGGTTGACTATCGTTGACTATGGTTGGGAGTGATATTAAACCCAAGGGATGAATATTATCAACCCAATTTAATTATTTAAATCCACGGGATTTATATTAAACCAAAGGATTAATATTATAACCGTATGAATAATAGTAAACGCTAGGAATATGAATCCTTAGATTAATAAAACCAAGGGATTTCTATTATAAATCCATGGGACTAATAAGCACAATGGATCAATACTAAAAACCCAAGGGGATAATATTACACCGAAGGGATAAATATTATAAAACCAAGGTATATCAACCCTAAGATAAATATAAAACCCCTAAAATTAATATGGTTGACCATATTTGATTTTCATATTGAGACAATATTTGTGACATTGTGATGATGCAACATGGTTGACCATGGTTGACCATTATTTATTTCATATGCAGAGAATATTTTGTCGCAATGCAATGTTGGACCATGATTGATTTTCATATTGAGAAAATCTTTGTCACAATGTGACGTTGGATCATTATTGATCATGATTATAAACCAAGGGGATTTATATTAGACCCAAGGATTAATATTAAGAACACCGTGAATAATATTAAGCCCTAGGAATAAGAACCCTTAGATTAATAAATCTAAGGGATTGATATTAGAAATGAAAGGGATTAATTATAAAATCGAAGGGATTATAAACCCAAGGGAATAATATTAATCCCGAGGAATAAATATTATAAACCCTAGGTATATAAACCCTAAGATAAATATTATAAACCCTAAAATATACATGGATGGCCATGGTTTACCATGCTTGATTTTCATATTGAGACAATATTTGGCACAATGCGACGTTGGACCATGGTTGACCATGTCAGACCATGGTTGACTATGGTAGACCATGGTTGGTTTTCATATTGAGACAATCTTTGTTACAATATTACATTGGACCATGGTTGACCATGACTATAAATCCACGAGATTTATACTAAACCCTAGGATTAATATGATAAACCCTTTGAATAATATTATACCCTAGGAATACAAACTATTAGATTAATAAACCCAAGGGATTGATATTATAAACTCAAGGTATTGATATTATAAACCCAAGGAAATAATAAACCTAAGGGAACAATTCTAAAAACCCAATTTTTTATAAACCCAAGGGATCCATATTATAAACCTAAGGTATATAAACCATAAAATAAAAATTATAGACTCTAAAATAAACATAGTTGATTAAAGTAAATATGGTTGAATATGGTTGATTATGGGTTGCCCAGAGTTTTAAAACATTTATTATGGTGACAATGGGACTAATAAACCAAAGGGATTGAATCCTTTGATTTATTAATCACTTAGATATATAATATTAATAAAATAGAAGATGAGTTTTGATAATATTTAATATTTACAATATTAGAGGTTAATTTTTCTCGTTATCATTATTATTAATATTAATGTTATAATTTAAATGATATTAATAATTTAATTTTAATAAGTTAATAGCATTAAATGTTGATAATTTCTAATAGTTATTATGATTAATAATTCACCATATTCAACTATTGCTGACCACATTCAATAATGGTTGATAATGGCTGACTATGACTGACCATGGTTGACCACGTTGAACCATGTCTAACCACGGTTGTGCATGGCAAAAAAATGGTTGATCATATTTGACCATGATTAGCCATGGTTGATGATGGTTAACCATAGGGAAATTTCAATGTATTGTATTATTGGAACATTGACGATAGTCGACATTGGTTGACCATTCTAATCATGTTGATCTTGGATGACCTTTTGGATTATAAACCTAAGCGATTAATATTAAACCCTAGGATTAATATTACAAACTGAGTGGATTATAAAGTGTAGGATTAATATTATAAACCCTAATATTAATATATCAAACCTAAGATTCATATTTATCATGGTTAACCATAGAGAATTTTATTAACCATTATGGTTGACTATGTTTGTCCAATGGTTGAATTTATTTGACCATGTTTGAATATTATAAACCCTAATATTAAACCAAATATTATAAATCGTCATATTATAAACTCTAATATTAAATCCATTATAAACTCAGTGGATTATAAACTATAGGATTAATATTGTAAACCCTAATATTAATATATCAAACCTAAGATTAATATTTATCATGGTTAACCATAGAGACTTTTATTAACCATTATGGTTGACTATGTTTGTCCAATGGTTAAATTTATTTGACCATGTTTGAATATTATAAACCCTAATATTAAACCAAAGATTATAAACCGTCATATTATAAACTCTAATATTAAATTCTTTCTTATAAACCCTATTATTATAAACCTTATATTATGACCAAAATAGTTGGCCATTTATGACCATAATGGTTGACCATGGTTGACCATGTTTCACTATGGTTCATAGCAATTAACCATGATTGAAAATGGTGGACCATTATCGCTGACCACATTTTACCATGGTGACCTAGGCTGACTATGTTTGACCATATCAACCATTGTCGGCCATGTTGAGCATAGGTTGGCCATGGTTTTCAAAGGTTGATTATGGTGAATATGGTTGACCAAAGATGACAATGATTGGCCATGGTTGATAGAATTTTCCCATGGTTGAACATGTTTGGTGATGGTTTCACATATTTGGCCATCTTTGAGCATACTTTTATATGATAGATTATGGTTTTCCATTTTGACAATAGTTGGTCATGTTCAATCATAGAGACCTTGGTTGACCATGTTGGGCCATTCTAACCTTGGTAGACCCTAGTTTCCCATTAGGAATGAGTATACTAAGGGGTTTTATAGGGTGAGATGGATGACAATGGTTGGCCAAGGTTGACGATAGTTGAGTAAAGTTAACCATGGTTGACTATGGCTAAGTAAGCTTGTGTATCATTGAGCATAGGTGACAATGAGTGACTGACTGTGTTGGCAATGTTTGGCCATGGTTGATTAAAATTATTATAATGTAAATATTATTAAAATTACTTATTGATATTAATCTTAGTACTCTTTCTATTAAGAATATTAATGTTAACTAATGATATGTTTAGAATGAATATCTTTTTTTAAATTTCAATTATATTAATAATTTTCTTGTTAATTATTGGAAAGTAAATATTATTATTATTATTTATCAATATTAATACTATTTTTCACTCCCTACATTAAAATATTGACTCTCTTTATTTTCAACGCCTCTATGTGTACTACCTGATTACCTGAAAACTGAAAAGGTATAGAAGTTGAGACAAAGAAAAATTGTAAGCAACTTCAAATCTAGTGTTTCATTATTAGTTCTATCATTTATGTGTGAACTTGAGAAGGTTTGCATGTATAAAGTCTCAAAATGATCAAAAAAATGAGAAAGAAATGTGTTGCACAAAATACAAGTGATATAGAGTTTCATGTAGGGCTTTACCAGAGTCAAAATTCTTTTTTATTTTAAAACAAAGATAATTAGAATTATTTTAAAAATTATTATATTTATTTAAATATTAATTTAATTATAATTATTTTAACAATTTAAAAAATTATAATTATAATTTGTTATTATAATTATTAATTATAATTAACATTGACCTTGGCTTATTGTGGTTTAGTAGGGTTAACCATGCATGACTATGGCTAAGTAAGGTTGTGTACAATTGACCATTGGTGAGAAAGAGTGACAGTGATTGAGTCTACTAGAAATTTTTAACCATATCTAATTAAAATGATTAGAATATATATATTATTAATTATTAAAGTTAATCTTAATACTACTATTATTAGCAACATTAATGATAATATCATTAATATAGATAAATGTTTTTTCGGATTAGGCACATCATTAGGATTTGGTTGATGTTTCGAACCAACTAATGTGGTTCATCTCGAGGACCAGGTGAAATTTCCAATCGATCTTATTGAATAAATTGTGTGGATGCATCATTGCCGAAGAAAACTAACCGTTAAAAACTAGTCGTTTTAAAAAATAATCGTTAAAAACTAACTATTTTAAAAATATAGACATTAATTAGTTAATTAGAAGTTACATTATAATATTTTATCATAATATCTATTATTTAATCAATAAAATATTTAATGTAACTTCCTATTCAATAATTAACTAATTAATGGCTATATTTTTAAAACGTTTTTAACGACTAGTTTTTAAAACGGCTAGTTTTTAACGACTAGTTTTCTTCAGCTAATACCGGGCAATGATGCATCTACACTATTTATTCAATAAGATCGATTGGCTTTTTCACTTGTCCTGAGGATGAACCACATTAGTTGGTTCGAAACGTTGACCAAATCCTAATGATGTGATTAATCAAAACAGACATGTATCTATCTTATGGATCAAAAAAGTCTCAGATCTAAGAATATCATTTTCACTTGTCCTAAGGATGAACCACATTGGCTGGTTCGAAACGTCGACCAAATCCTAATGATGTGATTAATCAAAAAAGACATTTATCTATCTTATGGATAAAAAAAGTCTCAGATCTAAGAATATCATTAATAGTTTTAATCATATGGTTGGAGTGAATAAAAGTTTTAAATTTTTAATTTAATTAATATTTATATTGTTAATTATTAGAAAGTAAATATTATTATTCTTATTAATCAATATTAATGTAATTTTTTTTAACAATCTTAGTATTCTTAATAGTATTAATATTATAATGTAAACATTATTATCTTAATAATATTAAATATTAAAAATTTTAAAACCTTATTAAATTGGTTAATATTATAAATCTTATTTTTTAAAACAATATTAATATATTATTTAATAATATTATTAGTAATATTAATTTTAATTCTTATTTTCATTATCATGATATCTCTTAATATTAATATTATATAATAATTAACATCATCACTACTAATAATAATGGAAATTTTAATACTATTTTTAAATCTAACATAAACTTTGCTATAAACCCAACATTGTACCAATATAAACATTAGACCTGATTTAAATTTTAATGTTAGCTCTATCACTTCTTGTTTTGAATATATTAAATTATTATATTAGTTAGATTTTAATATTATAGCGTAAAAAGAAGCGAAGAAAATATTAGAATGTAAATATTAATATTAATAGTTTATATTAACAATGTAAATATTATTAATTATTAATATTAGTATTAATATTAATAATCTTCGTATTAACAGCATTATTGATAATATCATTAATACTTTTAATCATATGGTTAGAGTAAATAGAAATTTTAAATTTTTATTTTAATTAATAATTATATCGTTAATTATTAGAAAATAAATCTTATTATTCTGATTTATATTAATATTATATTTTTTAACAACCATAATATAATTAATAATATTAATATTATAATGATAATGTTATTATGTTAATAATATTAAGGGTTAAAATTTTTAAAACAGTTAATATTACTAATATTATTTTTTGAACATTAGTATTTTTAAATTTAATATAAATTTAACTATTATTTTTAAATTTAACATCAACTTTATTATAAATCTAATATTGTAAAAATATAAACATAACATTATTGTAACAATATAAACATTAAACCTAATTTAATTTTAACCCAATATTGTAACAATATAAACATTAAACTTAATTTAAATTTAATGTTACCTCCAAGAATTGTTGTTTTGAATAGATTAAATTATTATATTAATTAGAGATTAATATTGTCAATATTATTTTTCAAACATTAATAATATTAAATTTAATATAAATTTAAACATTATTTTTAAATTTAACATCAACTTTACTATAAATCTAATATTGTAACAATATAAACATTAAACCTAATTTAAATTTAATAACCTAATTTAACTTTGATGTTACCTCCAAGAATTATTGTTCTTTTTTAATAAATTAGATTATTATATTAATTAGAGAGCAATATTATAATGTGAATAGTAGCCATGCATATATAACAATTATAATATATTATAAAATTCACAAAACCTTCCATTTTTCATTAGAGGAAGAGATGGGAAGTGAAGTTAGAGGTTATTCAATGAAAATTTTTAAACGACCCTATGGCTAAGGTTTTCTTAGTTTCTTCATAATTTTTAATTATTTAATTACTTCACTCTTAAGATTTATGCAATCTTAGTGTTTCATTTAACCACATCGAGGCACATTTTTCATAATGGAATTGTTAGGAAGCTCACTATCAAATTTAATGAGAATTAAATATTATGGCAACTTTAATAACATGAACTTTCTTTTAATAAATATATCACTACTTTACAATCCCTGAGCATAACGACATATTGGTTCAACCAGGCTTATTACATGAAATTATTCCATGAGCATAACGATATAGTGGTTCAACCATGCTTATTACATGAAATGATTCCATGAGCATAACGATATATTGGTTCAACAAGGCTTATTCTAAAAAATATTCTTTATCTAAAAATACATAAAATTAAATAGTAATAATTACGCCGTAAGTTGTTCCTCTTTGAAAACAACTCCCCTAGCTACCATCGTGTCCATGTTTAAGCCATTGGATCAAATGTTAGACGATTTAAATGTTTTAGGCCATTAGATCCACAAGTAAATATGATCCAGATTTATGTAGGAACACAACAGAATACACATGTACTATAAATACAAATATGCAGCGAAAGTAACACTTCATTTCATTAATATCAAAGAACTGAAATTTTCTTACAGACAGAATAGAAGTAAACTAGCTAGGGCACTGGTAGCCTATCTCTGAGAAGAGATGTGGTGGCTACAGGCCTCTGAATTGAGTCACAATGAGGCTTGAGGGCCTATTTATTATTTAGAAACAATTGAAAACCCTAAACATCAAAAACCCTAACACTAGGAGATGAAGCGCCAAAACTATGGGCCCCATTTGGGTAAATTGGTGTTTCAACTTCTCGGGGATGTAACTTTTTCATACTATCTCCGTTTAACATGCTCAATAGCTCGTTAGAAATATCTATCGAGGAGCACAAATTTTGGTGCAAAAATATAAGCTTGGCTCGCTCTCGGTTTTCCCAAAAAAATGTCGTTTAGGGCCTCAAAATGGCTCTGGAAGTTCAGGGACCCGAAAAGCTGTCAAAAAATAGCAAATTGTGTAGAAACCGAAAAACTGAAAGAGACAATGGTGGGGCCCCATGTGGAATAGGTGGGTGGCCAGCAATATCCACCGGATCATTCCTCCCCTCTTAGGAAGCAATGGTCCCCATTGCGTTGAGTTCCCTCCATGAGATGAGGAAACTTCTGCTAAACTTGGTCCCCGGTGAACCACAAGCCTTGGTGCAGGAGTTGGCTAGCTTTGAAAACCCGATACAGTTGGATATTCTATTAGCGAGTGTTCTTGATTTGCATGTCCATGATACAATCTGTGGTGGCCCTTTGTTCCACGCAGATGCTGGGTTTAACTCTATTGTTGTGATTTGTTCTTCAATGTCGGAGGTGTCTAGTAGAGGTGGGAAGTAGGGACAAAGGCGATCCACATTGAATATTGGGTGCGGACCAAGGAATGGTAGAATACCGAGCTCGAAGGAATTGTTCCCTCACTGCGCATTTGGTGATGGTGTATGGCCCATATTGGAGCGAGGAAAAATCTTGTGGTGGGGTCCACTAAGGTACTCCTTTTGCAAATGTAGCCACACTTTGTCGCCCACCTGGAAGTTGTGTGGTACCCGATGTTGATCATGTCGTTGCTTGTACTTAGCATTGACTCTATCCAATATGTCATGAACATATTCGCGGATGTGCTGAATGCACTGAATGAAGTTGTTCACTTTGTCGGCTTTCGGATCGGACATGAGCCGAATCGGCCCTGAGTAGCCGCAAATGGCATGGCTACGTCAATCGGGACATAGTGGTTGGATTCCCAAGCCCACATGAAAGGGATTATGGCCGATTGAGTCGTGGAGAGCCTCGATTATAACCGTGTTGTACATAGGAAAGGCACTCATCCAATGTGCGTGGATGCTTTGAATTATACATGCGCAGTAATGTGTACGATCATTCTATTGACGAGCTCTGTCCGGCCATCAATTTGGGGATGGAAATCTGTGGACTTGGTGAGCTTGGTGTCCAACATTGACCAGAGGCCGGACCAAAATGTACTGAGGAACCCGCTATCGTGATTTGATATGATAGAATGTGGGATCCCAAAGTTCACCCACACTCATTCAAATAAGAGTTTAGCAAATGGCTTCGCACGTGATATTCTTATTGTAGACCGCCATAATGGCCATCTTCGAGAATCTGTCGACAACCACGAAAACACGATCATTTTCATGTCGAAGGAAGGCCTAACATGTAATCCATGGAGATGGATTCCCGTGTAGCGAAAGTATAGAGGCCTTGCTTCTTGATGGTCGGTTTGGAAATGGCACAAGCAGATGCAGGGATCCGATGTACTTCCCGAGATCCCGTCGAAAGTTCGACTAATAGAAATATTTCTACAAGATACGCCTCTGTTTTCTTGAACCCAAAATTCCCAACGGCTCGAATGTAGTGTGCTTCCCATATCATTTTCACATGCTTGATTGAAGGAACACAAAGGTGTTCGAGGTGACACAATAATGCATCTTGGAGGTGAAAATTTGGAACTTGCATACCCCCCAAGAGTGCCTTGTATGTGTGGCCGAATTTTGGATCGCTCTTGTAGAGAAGCAACTAATCAGAAGTCTCGTGCCCAATCGAAGTCTCGTGCCCATAATAGTTGATAATGGTGATTATTGCGACGATCGATGGTTGGTTGAGGCGAGTATGCAACATTATTGGTGCTACCCTTCTTGTACTTGATGTTCAAATGAAATCGTTGCAAATATGTGGACCACTTTTGATGGCAATTGTTCTAGAAAATTTCCTTGTGTCCGTATGAACTACAGGAGTCGGTGGTCTGTGTGGATGATTGTTTCCTTCCCAAAAATGTAATGCTTCCATTGTCGACAAGCTTGCGTAATGGAATACATTTCTTTTTCATAAGTGGGATACTTGCAAACTGTGTCGGACAATGTCTCACTATGATATGCCACTGGATGCCCATGTTGAGTAAGAATTGCCCCAATAGCATAGTCAAAGGCATCTGTCTCAATCTCAAATGGTTGTTGCAAGTCTGGTAATGTGAGCACAGGTTAGGATAGAGGCAATGTTTCAATTCTATGAACACCTTTTGTTGAGATTCCGACCAAAATAATTTTTCTCTCGCTCCTCCATTGGTGACTTGACTCAAGGGCCAAGTGATATGAGAGAATTCCAACACGAACCTGTAGTAGAAATTAGCAAGACCAGAAAAGTCGCAAAGCTCTGTTAGTGTGGTTAGGGCGCCAATCTCGAATGACTTAGATCTTGGTTGGATCCACATGCACCCCCCCTTTCATCAATAATGTATCCCAAATATTGAACTCCGGGTCATGCCAAAAGTGCACTTCTCAAAAATTGGCACACAAATTGTGTTTCCATAGTGTTTGGAAGACTTGTTGGATGTGGTGGAGGTGCTATTCCCAAGTCTGGCTAAAGATCAAAATGTCATCCAAGTACACTACTACAAATGAGTTGGTGAATGGCCTCAATATGTCGTCCATCAACCTCATGAAGGTTGCGGGAGCATCCGTCAACCCAAAATGCATGAACAACCATTTGAAAAGGCCCTCCTTGGCTTTAAAGGCAGTCTTCCACACATTTGAGGGTTCGATGGGTACCTGGTGATACCCAAACTTCGAGTCAACCTTGCTAAAATATTTTTCCCCTTTGAGTTGGTCTAGAAGGTCATCAATCCGTGGGATCAGGTACCTATTCCAGACAATGATCGTGTTCAGTGCCTGATAGTCAATACAGAGTCTCCATGTCCCATCCTTCTTCTGTACTAACACGATCGGGCTCCCACAGAGCGATGAACTTGGCCGGATGTGACCTTTCTGCAACAGCTCCTGAATTTGCCTCTTGATTTCATTGTTCTCCACAACAAAGCGTCTATAGATCGGTCCGTTGGGTAGTGGCACACCTGGGTCAGATCAATGGGGTGCTTGACCTAATAGTGAAGAGGCACCCCTGTGGGTGAGGTGAAAATGTCTCCGTACTCCTCCAGAACCTTGTCCATTTGATGTTTTCATGCAGAGGAGCCATGTCTGGAGGTCGCGGCCACAATCTTCTACTTTCCCTGGGGGCGGATCATCAAGAAAAAAAATTTCTTGGTTTGGGAAATGAGCTTACTGCATTGTTTTGTAGTAACCAAAGAGATAGTGGTAGGCAGTGGTACCTCTGGTGTCCTGTACAACTTATTTTCCAAGGTAAAAATAACAGCGCGAGACTGTGACTCATACACAAAATGTTGCTTCCATAAGTATGGTTGGCCTAATAATACATCAGAAACATTAATAGGAGCAATGTCACATAATACCTCATCTGTGAAAGGCTTGATGCTATAGAGAAGGCGACACTGTTGGCTGACACGGAGATCCCATACTTGGTGAGGCCACCCGATGGTGTATGGTTGTGGGTGCGGTGTGGTTGGCAAGCCCAACTGCTTCACGACATTTGTTGAAATGCGGTTCTTTTGGCTCCCATTGTCGATAATGAACTGTAGCGGGGAACCCTTTACCCACATCTGGGAGTGGAAGAGATGTTCGCCTCCTCTCGGATCCTATGGTTCCTCCTTCCGGATCTTCACGAAAGGCAACATTGGCGTTGGGCTCGCATCAATAATCTGTTTCCTTTGTCATTCCCCCTTGTTAGGTTCGATTTAGAGTTGGAGCATGAATCTAATTTAGAAGCCCTCATCTCGACCACGAGTGATCGCATGGCAGACACTCACTTGTGTTGTGAGTGGAGCTCTTATGGAACTCACACCACTTTCTTGTGTTGTTTGGCTTCGTAGTGTTGTTCTTTGCTTGTGGCTTTGGCAGGTTGTCTTGGGCTGCCATGCCTTGGCTTTCTCCTTTGTTCTACGGTTTGGGGGAACCTTTCCCTTTCTTTTGATTCCCAGATCCAAAGTCTCGCTTCTTCGCTTGAATTTCTTCTCAATCTTGGCAGACCTATCGATATGCCGTACCAAGCGAGGAGATGTCAAGGAAATCCATTTCCTCCTAAATGTATCTCGTGTAGACAATCGCGATACTTTAGCACCAAATGTTTCTCTCAATATTTGATACCCAACTTTGTGCACAGTGGTATGGAACATATTCACCAGACTTGTGCACATCTTGATCCCTTTGTTATTGCAACATGGTCCATTGTATGTACTTGTCCTCATAGCTCCCCATGGAATAGTAGTGTTCCTTGATGGCATATCGAAATGTCTTGATATACAAATTTATTTTAAAGTGAAAAGAGAATTGTTCCGTCTCATAAATAATATATATCTAAACTACATGTTTAATAAAAAAATTTAATTGTTTATAACCATTATTATTTTAAAATTTTACTTAATAAAATGTATCTAAATTTTCGAGACATCCAAATATACATAGTTTTTTCTTGTTCTATATTAATTTTGTTACAACTATTTTATTATTCCAAAATACATGGTTTTTTTTTGTTATATATTATTTATGTTACAATTGTTTTATCATTCATGAATAGTATTTCTTAATATATAAAAAAATTAAATTAATAATGAAATTTTTTTAAAAATATGTGATTTTTTTTTAAATTTCCAAATTATTTCACAGACATGATTTATCTTGAGCAATAATGATCAATATTCGTAATTCTCATTTCTTAAATAACACTAAATTTACCTTTAATTACTTAATTGTAATAGTTTGTAACTACATAATTTTTAAAACAAATTTTTTTCACTACATAATTTTAGCTTTTATAATCTTTTTTATTTTTCAATTCCAAACAAAAACTTACAAAAAGAAAAAAAAGCCGCTCAAAGTCCTTACTGTAGATTATAGTTTTACAAAATTGAGACTATGTGATTAACAATAGAGTAATTTGAGACAACACTAAGGGGTTTTTCGTACAATTTTTATCATAACCTTTACCTCCATCCAATATATATTGTACAGTCTTATAAAGAGGGAGTCTATTCTAGTTTATAACCTCATCCACAATCAAAGAAAATGGCTAGGGATTTCACAAGTTATTAGTTTGTAACCTAATCCACAATCAAATAAAATGGCTAGGGATGTCACAAGTTATCATTCACACAATGATGTTCTGACATTCTCAGTTGAAATGTATCTTATTAGATGCATGGTGGCCAGAGACACTAAAAAATTCAAAATAGATATATGTTATGACATCCATATTGTCTACAAACCATCCAAATTTCCCATCTTATACAACAATTTCTAACAATAACCACTCAATTTACTCTGCAATGTTTGAAACCCCTACCCATGCTGGGGAGATCACGATGTAAAATCAAATGTTCCTATGGTTTTTTTAAAGGGTTCATAAACAAAACAGATAATGAGAAAGTCAATATTGTGGTATAATAACTGATTTTTGAATCATTGTGACAAAAAATCCATCACATTATCTCACATAATATATCTTTAATGCTATAAGGATCTGAGACGATAACAAAGTTTTGAATCATAATAACTAGGTGACAACAAAAACTAAGTTTTAGCCACAAGAAAAAACTCACAACAACTCACAAAATATATCCAAGGTTGCAATGAACCCCATACATAGTGATGAACATCATGGGAATTTTAGTGCAAATAAAACACCACCCTAAAAATTCTATATTCTTGATCCGTTTAGAATAACCTAAGATTTCTAGATTGGATGTCGAGATGGGTGGTACAATAATTGAGGATGCTTCTTAAAGGGTAAGGGAGTTTAGATACTCTATCCTTCCACCAAAAATCTATAAAAAGTGAGACTTGTAGATTATAGTTTTACAAAATTGACACTATGTGATTAAGAATAAGTTACAAACATCAGGTATTTAAAAAGTAATAAGAGGAAGGTACATGCGGGCCATGGTAATTAATGTGATTCTTTGTACTATTTTTATTTTAAATAGTTTTATATAAAATAGTCATTTTTATTAGTATTTTTTTAAATGAATATTGTTAAATGTGTTGTACTATTTTATCTAAAATAGTAATTTATAATTGTATTTTTTTAAATGAATATTGTTAAATGTGTAATTGAGTAAAATGTATTAAATTGATATTCTAATTTTTAAAATATTTATTTAAAAAATTCAAAGTATGGTGAGTTTTGTTTTATTAAGCTTTACTCTACATGTGTAGAGAATGAATCTATCTCAAGTCCCAAACAAGATTCTCATGACCCAAACAAGATTCTTCTTTCTCTTCTTATTCTAGCTTGCACCTTGACACTTGCTCCTCTCCTCCTCCTTGCGCAAATTTATAGTCTTGTATAAAAATATCAAGAAAGCTATGCACAATATCCAACACCATAGAGCAAGACATGTTCACCAATTCAACAATTGCTTCCAAATATCTCTCAAAGTGCTAGAGTTGTTTTCTCAATAAACTTTTTTTTACTCGCTCTTAAACCGATGAAAGCCATCATTGTTGCATATAGGAGCATTTCAGTTATAATAAGAAAATTTTGATACTATGTTATAATTTTCTCTACAAATTTGTCGAGTTGTTTTCTCAATAAACTTGTTTTCTTTATCGCTCTTAAGTGATGAAATCCATCATTGTTGCATATAGGAGCGTTTAGCTCGATAAGAAAAGTGTGATATTGTGTTATAATTTTCTCTATGAATGTGTTGGAGTTTTTTTCTCAATAAACTTGTTTTTACTACTCTTAAGTGATGAAATCCATCATTGTTGCATATAGGAGCATTTAACTATGATAAGAAAAGTGTGATACTTTGTTATAATTTTCTCTATAAATGCGATGGAAAGTGTGCCATGAATGTTGGAAATTTCATGGTTAATGTAATTTAATCTAAATACAAATTCATTTCTTCTACACAAGATCAAGAAAGCTATCGCTGAGTAGCCAACACCATAAAACAAGACATGTTCGCCAACTCCATAAATGCTCATCGAATCTCTCTCGGTGTTGGAGTTATTTTCTCAATAGCATTATTTTTACTACTCTTGAAGTGATGAAATCCACCTCTCCATACATTTTTTTACTATATTACAAAAAAAGAACAAAAAGAAACCAACTTCATATCAACGATACTTGAAAAAAACAAGAACATGGTAGACACTAGGGATATTAGTGGTAAAGAACAATGTGATATTTTGAATAGTTTCAAGGATCACAAAGAAAATAATACATAGGTGACTCAATAAGAGGTGATCAAGATTAAATATGGAGGAAATCGCACCAAAACAAACTTTGATTTTGAAGGTAGAAAATCATGATCTATTTCTTTATTCATGAGGCATTCATGTTGGCATGATCGGACAAGGTATTTAACTTAAATTCAACATAGGCGTCATGATTTGTAAAGGTTTGAAGGAAGCACTATTGCAGTAAGATTTAACTGTAACATGGTCCTTTCCTTTTCTTGATATAATTATTTTTTAAATTAATAATTATTTATTTTATTTATTCAAATAATTTGTATTTATTTATTTTTACTATATATATATATATATCAAATAATATAACATTTAATGTTATACAAGTTGTTCCAAGAAGTTTTTAAATTATTTCTCTTCAACTATATCTTATCAGTTTAGTATGTTTTCAATCAAGAAGAGGCTTCAGAGTTTAAGAACTATATCTTAGATTTGAGCACATGATTCTATTAAAATTTATGAAACAAATTCATTTTTTACAACTTGCATGTTTAAATATCTGATTTTGGAAGTGATGATGCCTTCTTTAGACACTTGATTAGTATTGTGGAATAACTTTTATTATATCATTAAGGACTATGAATAGTTCCTGTAGAAGTTGCATTACTTATAACAAATTTTAATATCCTTTTTTGCTGATACATATACCTAATCCATGAAAAAATGGTTATCCATGAAAAATTGTAACCATGTCTGCAATGATATATGCTAATCATTTTCAGTTTTATGTTGATGACAAGTTATTTTATCATTTTGTTAAGTAAGCCTTTCGGTTTTTTATGTTTATAATAGTTTAGAAACATTGATATCAATCTAATAAATTGATATTGCAAACCAACCGATGTTTGTGACACATATTTGGGTGTTTCCATTCATAAATTGCTTACTCATTTTGTCTCGAGATTGCTAGTTAATGGTGAAAGAAATACAGTGTTGATCCAAGTGATCCGAGAGAGGTATTCATGGCTGGCTCTGGAAAACGAGGCATGAAGATGCTTCTAATTTTCAATGAAGTAGTCTTCAAAAGTTCCTAGCTCTATTTTAATTACATAAATGCATTGAAAAACCAACTCATAGTATTTACTTCGGTTGTTTTATTTGGATGTGTTACAAGCTCAACATTTACTACTATACAAGTTGTGCATCAAATTATTATGTAACAATTGTGCCAATAAGTTTTTAAATTATTTCTCTTCAGCTATATCTTATCATTTTAGTATGTTTTCAATCAAGAAGAGGCTTCAGAGTTTAAGAATTGTATCTTAGATCCGAGCACATGATTCTATTAAAATTTATGAAACAAATTCATTTTTTTACAACTTGTATGTTTAAATATGTGATTTTGGAAGTGATGAAGGCTTCTTTAGACACTTGATTAGTATAATGGAAGAAACTTTGAGTATAAAATTAAGGATCTGTGAGTAGTTCGTGTAGCATTTGTGTTGCTTATAATATATTTTTATATCCTTTGTATAAGCTATAGTATATACAGTTCTAACACATTTTTCCCAGACGTTACCTATATGGTGAGTAGTTCATGTAGCAATTGCATTACTTATAATATATTTTTATATTCTTTGTATAAGCTATTGTATATAAAATTCTAACACGTTTCCCTGAGGTGTTACCTATATGGTGACTGAGTGATGATGACTTCTTTAGACACTTGATTATTATTTGGGAATACCTTTGAGTATATCCTTAAGGATTGTGAGTAATTCATGTAGCAGTTGCATTGCCTATGAAATATTTTTATATTTGTTTAGATAAGCTATTGTATATAGAATTATACTATGATATGGATACACATTACCCCCAACCGTTACCATATGGTGATCATTGTCCAATTCCTGATATTTATAGAAATATAATTAAGTGATTAATGGTTTTTGAACATCAAAGTTACTATGATGACCTTTTATCTTAGGATGACTCCTTAGTGCTGAGATTCGATCTATATAATGAAGATGCATAGATCACTTCACAGGAAAACCATTTTTCCACATTTTTCCTATTGATAGTATGTGGTAGTTGTATGAATGGACTGCTTATATTTTCCTCACTCTCATAAGATTTCAACACGGTTTTTTTTTTTTTTGATAAGTCTATATACAAGCTATACATATTATGTAGTAAGAAATGTTATTTAATAAAAATAGTCACTGAAAGGGTAAATGATCTCAATACACCCCTCTAGATATACAATGTCTCATGATATTATTCTCATTTGGTGACACATGGAAATTCCAATACCAAAACTCTTTCACATTGTCACTCACATTATACGAAAGTCTCACTTGATAAAGTTTCCTACATATATTAGCCCAACATGCAAGTTCATCATTCTTATGTTATTGAATAATATTTTTTTAATGTCTCCATAAACTTTTGCTTAATTTTTTGTGCATTCTTGTTTTTATTGACATCGACCAATTTGATGTAGTTCCTTTTCCAACAACCCCTGTCAATAATTCCCTACTAGCACTTATGTCATATTGAGATTGATATTTTTGCAATTTTTTCCAAGGGGTTGATGTCATATTTCTTGATACCAACTCATTTACCTCCACCTCTTTGGAATTTCTAATGCCCAATAATTGATCTATATTTCTTACATACTTGTGCTTTAAAAAATATATTTAAGAATTAAGCTTGTGCTATGATATATATACCTTGAAAAATATTTTTTGATCACCCAAATTTAATTTATCTTCTTTATCTTGAAGTGTTCATTCATGAATTAGTGGTCTCATTTCTTCAATTTTAGTTGATTCTATATTATCTAGAAAATTATCATCCATAGACAATTTGTTGCAACTTCCGATTAATGTCTATGTTTTTCTACGTGTGGTACGATCTTGTTGTAGATAAGATGTTGTCCCTACATAAAAAAAATATAAATTTTTTATTTTTTAATTTGAACTTGACATGTACATTGAGAAAATTTTAAATATTAAAATTGTGACTTCATTTGTGTGGTCAATATTCTCATTGACAAGTTCCTCTACACCTCTCATTTCCTCATCATTTCAAGGTACATCCACATCTCTTTCAAGCTCTCTATTCTATACCTCATACATCTCCTTCATACTCTCTATTTTTCCTATAATACTCTTCTCTTTTATAGTAGATCATCATTTTTTTTCATTTAAAATAAATACATTTTATAATATATTTTTTCACTAGTATATATATATATATATATATATATATATATATATATATATATATATATATATATATATATATATATATATACAACTAAAATTTTGAACTAAAAAATTCTAAGTAGGTGGAGGGTTTTTTATATTGATGCATCACACTATACTACATTTGGAGGGTAAGGAACACTAGGGCCCCTTCACTTAATGTGCCCTAATGTGTTAAATCTCTATGCAATTCACCAAATCCATTTAGTTCCAACTTTAGTATTATTTTCCCCAATAAAAAAATATTGTCATGAACAAATATATATCTTAAAAGCATACAATTATAATTATATATAATTATAAAATAATATTTTTAAAAATTAATGTAGAAATCTGATTGTGAAAGTGGTCTTTTTTAATGATATAACTCATAAATCTATTATCCATTTTTGTTTTTTTAATGATTCTATTAATATTAACATTTATATGTTGTCATGAGGAGATTTTTTTTATTTTTCATGTCAATTACCTTTTATAACTCTAGGAGGTTCTTAATATTGCCTTTGTTTTTAATAAATGGAACTCAATTATATATTTAAAAAGATGATTAGGTAAGAGAATTTTAGGATTATAATTTTTTTTTTGTCCAAATTGACAATGTGAATGTTTATTTACCTAAATTTGGCTCCCATGTTCAATACCCCCTCATGGGGTTTGAAGATAATAGGTAATGGAAATTGAACAAAATATAAAACAAATAATTTATACATCGAAAAATCAGTTCTATATATTATAGTAGTTCTATCTTGAGTAATCTTTCAATTTGGCATTCACTTCTTTATTAATAAATTTGTGTTACTTAGTAGGGAGTACAATAATTTTGTAATCAAATAATAGGAGAAAACATATTCACAATATAATTTATTTTAATAAATAGATGTGTGTAAAATATTTTAATAAGAAACTAGATTTGTAATTATAAATTATAAAACTATAACTTAAATTTGTGAAATTACTTTGTATGTATTTTTTTTTCTTATGTATATAGAGAAATACTAAACCAAGTTTGGAGTTAAAAAAAAATAAACCATAACATAAAGAACAATATCTCCTTCCAAAAATGTCTCCATATTAAAATGGTATTCACTTTCTTGTATACCAAGGTTATTGTTCTTCATATACAGTTTCTGACAAGCATGCAATTGGCACTCGGATATGTAGATGAACTTGGAGTAAACTCTATTTAGGTTAATAAAAATTCTCTTTATTTACATCTATGCTAGATAGATTGTACTTGAATGTATTTAAAATATCTTATTTGAGTTGCATGCTCATTTCATGCTTGTTTCAGAAGGGATTATTAATCACCAAAGGATTTTCACCCCCCAATTCCTATTTCAATATCTATAACAAAATTTTTTTATATATGTGAACAGATTATGTTGGTTTACATATATGTTTTCACCCACAATTGCCTATTTCAATATCTATAACAAAATTTTCTGGTTGATAACTCTTATCATCAATATCTTTGAAACCTCCATGACTTGCTTCCATGGAAGCAAAATTTTCCACTCGTTCCTTCACGATGGCTCCTTCTTTGCAACAACTTATTTCTTCTAGGCTACTCTTTCGTATGCTATTTTTGTACGACGTTTCTTTTTCAAAATATGGTGCAATTTCTAGTAGATATAAATATAGGCATTACAATAAAAAAATATATATATATATATATATATATATATATATATATATATATATATATATATATATATATATGAATGGATTGATTTCAAATAGATATGCATTACAAATAATAAAATTGATTGGAATGTTGAAAATGGGCTAAATTGTTGCCATAATCAATAATATGAGTATGTGTTTTGTCTTTTGATAATTTTAAATTGAAGTTTTATTTATAAATAATATATATTTTTTAAATATAAATGTAATTTAGAATGAAGTTATAAAAATGAAATACATTTTACAAAATCTATATATATATATATATATATATATATATATAACAAAATTATCCACCAAAGGTTCATTTCAAATATATATAAACACTACAAATAATAAAATTAATTAGACCTATGAGGATGGCATAAATTTTTTTCATAACCATTCAAATATATATAAACACTATAAATAATAAAATTAATTAGACGTTTGAGGATGGGATCGATTGTTTTCATAACCATGTGTTTTGATGATTTTAAATTCAAACTTCATTCATAAATAATTAATTTTAAATATTATTACGTCGTAAGGTGTCATTATTTGAAAACAACTCCCCTAGGTGCCACTGTGTCCATGTTTGAGCCATTGGATCAAATGTTAGACAATTGAAATGTTTTAGGCCATTAGATCAAGTAAATATTTTTATATATGTTTTTTTTATTTATAATAGAATTTATATCATAAAAATTAAACTCCACACAAACCAATTAATTTAGAAAAAGATCACATATTTTTAGAAAAATTTCCAAATTATTTGAGGGGACATGATTTATATTGAGCAATAATGATGAATGTTCATAATTCTCATTTCTTAACATGGTGAAGAGAAGCTTTTCAACCTTACAACAAGCCCTAAAAAGGCATAATGTTGAATATATGGAATCTGCTTTTTCCCACGATACACATGAGAAGTGCAATGAAAAATCTAGGAATCTGGAAAATTTCACAAAGCTTATCTCATGTTTCATTCATTTAGATCTCAAGTATATGGAAGAAGAAAAGTAGGACAATTGATACTTATCAAGAATGTATGATTCTTCGTAAGTGACATGACATTGACAATACTATGGATGAGTGTGGAAGAATATGGAAAGCACAAAGGCGTACAAGAGAGGACATCTCTCAGCTTGCTCGGTTGCATGCATTTTATAGAAGCAAGGGAAAATAGGGGAAGGAAGAAGAGGTGCTCAGCTAGTCTTTCAAATGTGAATGCGGGATTTTGGGTGAGGTCTGTCCCATCAATTTTGACTCGACTTGTGTCATGTCCATGAATGTGAGTCGGAGTTTTTAGCTGAGGTCGTCAATCAATTTTGACTTAACTTTGTAAAAAGTGGTCTCGTGCAAGGAGGCCATCATTATGGGTGGCACCATGGGCTAGCAGGTAGAGTGACCAATTAATCGTAAGCACCCGCGAGGCAAAAGAGTGTCCGTAAAATTTGGTTTTCATCTTTAATATTTTTCTAGAAAATTTGAATTAATAGTTAATGATTTGGCATTACATAATTTAACGCTAAAATTAATTTTACAAAAGAAAATATTTAATAATATTTGAAAAGATAAAAAAATAAATTAATAATTTAATACTTAAAAATAATTTTATAAAAGAAAAAAAGTTATCAATAAAAATTTGAAAAAGATAAAAATTAATGTTAACTTTTTAGAAAATTTGAATATCATGTTAATTAACTAGAAAATCCTTTAGTGATAAACTCTAAATTATTATTTACATTTTTTTTATGTGATGGTTTTAAAAGTTTTAAAAACACATATATCTATATCTTAATGTTTTAAACATCATTGAAATAAAATATTTTTTCGCATGAATTTTTAGATTTTTTCTCTAAATAGGTGGTGGTAAATGCTTAATGTTTTTAAGTTTTTATTTTTGTCTTACTTGATTATTTCTCTTGGCCATGTAATGTTCTTTTACTCATTGAAAATGCACCCACTTAAGAATTTTACTATTTAAATCTCTTCACATTCTCAAGTTGTGTTCTATGGGAATGCATCCTTAGGGTGAGGAGCACATTCTCGTGTTTCTCACACTCTCGCAATGGGGGAGATGTCCAGAAAAACGCTCTCCCCACATTCCACTTTTGGGGAATTTTGGGGAGAAGTAGGAGGAAGAATTTCCTAACATGGGGGATGTGTTTCTCCAAATGAAGTGCTGTCGGGCATCTTTTCTTCAAAAAAGGTTACGTGTCCCCCTTGAATTTTTTCCTAAAAATAATATTTTATTAGTGTGCAATCCTAATATTCAACACTAGGGCCTATTACTGCTATGTAATTAATGGTAATGTTAAATTAATAAATGTTAATTGTTTTAGGATGTTTGAAATTGGTCTCAACCTCATTGAATTTTATATGAACAAAATAAAATTTTAAATCTCACTCAAAATCTAGCGTACCTAATAGGTTTCACGATTTCAAGATTGGAGGAATTAATGTCTACATTTGATTCTATATCACGTGTTAGGTTATGGAAACAGCATTTAATCAAGAGTAAAAGCGTGCTATGTACCTAGATGTTAATGTCATTGATTGTTGGACTCCTAGATGTCAAGGCCCCTACTAAAATTGTACATAGCACTCAAACAAAACCTTGAGTTGTTGAGCTCAAGTTAATGATAGTACTCTCATGACATGATAGTGGTAATGCAATCTTGGAAAAATAACAATTTGTTACCTTAAAGAAATAATTGTACGTATTTACATAATGAATTTAAAGTTGGTGTAAAAATTAGTAAAGAAATGAGTTTTTTTTGAACAAAGTCTGGGGAAGGAATAAGATGCCTTCACTCTTCATAGGGTGTAAATTCCTCTGGAGGAGGTACCATGCATTAAATGCATAGTTTTTGGTGAGGTTGTCAACAATTTTGGGTAAGGAAGAAGATGCCTTCACTCTTCTTAGAGTGTAAATTCCTCTGCCATACATTGAATGCATAGATTTTGGCGAGGTTGTCAACCAATTTCGACTTGACTTTGTAAAACACTCCTAGATGTAAAGAGGCCATCTTTTTGTGCAACACTCAGCTGCATCGACCAATTAATTATAAGGCAAAAGGCTAAATATTCCATTAATGGATTTATATAAGATTTGGTTTTCATCTTTAATCTTTTTCTATAAAATAAAAATTAACACTTAATAATATGATGTGAATTAAGTTGTCAAAAAAATATATTATAATTTTTAAAAAAACCTATATATATATATATATATATATTATAATTATAATTTTTTTAAAAATATTTTAAAATTAATTAAACTTAAAAAATTATAATTATAATATATTAATTAAAGATAAAATCATAATATTCATTTACTAATTTAATTATATGTATATCAAATTTATAAACATAATTTTCTTGCAATATAATTTATATATACTAAATACATTATGTTGGACTATATATATTCATTAAAAGAGAAATAAATTGACAACAAATCATTAATAATATATAGGTAATTATTTTAGATTATTTACATCATATACCTCTTAAAAATATGTCAATTTAGTTAGTTTGCAAAATAGAGGTTATCATTTTAGATTATTTACATCATATAAGTCTTAAAAATATGTCAATTTAGTTAGGTTGCAAAATATAGGTTATCATTTTAGATTATTTACATCATATAAGTTTTAAAAATATATCAATTTAGCTATTTTGCAAATAAATATAGATAGGTTAAGTATTTGTGTCTAATTTACATAATTTTAAATATAGAAAATTATTTTAATTATTTTAATGTGTGATTTTATTTTAATTATATATTAATTTATGAAATATTTAGAGTAGATATTTTATTTTTTTAAAGATATAAAAAATTTGTAAAAGAATGAAAATTAGAGTTTAAAAATAAATTTAAAAAAATAGAGTAAAAGATAACTATGGAAAAAATTGATTATAAAAGAAAAACAAAAAGCAATAAAAAAGTTGAAAAGACAAATATTAATGATAATTTCTCAATTAAATTTAGTAAAATTAATAGACAATTTTTTTCAAGAAAGATCAATATCATGTTGATTAATATATGGAACTTATCTTGATTAACTCTAAACCATTATTTACATTTTCTTGATGTGATTATTTTAAAATATTTTAAAAAGACTCTAAATATATCTTAATGTTTAAACATTATTGAAATAAAAAAATTGTATGTATGGATATAATAAATGTTAAAGAAGAAAATTTATCGGTTTATTTTCCAATCTAATTTATCTAGAATCTTTGTAGGGATTCGTTGAAATCACAAGTTACTAGGGGACTCATCACGATAGTGCCCCTGCATGTTAATTCATATATGTAGTATGTTTAAAAAAACAAAAATCAAGATTTGAGCATAATATTGCAGCCACAAATTTGTCTACACTCCAAAATGTATCACTTATAGACAACTCTGAAAAAAATTGTTATATTTTTTGCTAAATAGATGTTGGAAAATGAGTATGGCATAGAATAAGTTAAATGCTTAATTTTTCAATTTTCAACTTTTGTCTTACTTGACTACTTATCTTCCACCATGTAATGCTCTTCACATATTGAAAATGCATCCACTAAAGAATTGGACTGCATAAAAACATTTCACATTCTCAAGCAACATTCCACGAGGGATGCATCCCCTAGGGTAGGAGTGCATTGCCCCACGTTTCCCACACTCTCAACACTCTGGGGATGCCTTTGGAAATGTTTCCCCCGCATCCCCCTTTGGGGAAACTTGGGAGAGGTGGGAGGAAACATTTCCCAAACACGAGGGGTTGTGTTTCCCCAAATGAGATGCTTTTGGGCATCCCTCTTAAAAAAGGGTTATGTGTCCCCCTTGAGTTTACTTGAAAACATTAATTTATTAGTGCGGAGGCCTAATATTCAACACTATGGCCCTATTTATGCTATGTAATTAATAATAATGCTAAATTATTAAATTACTAAATTTTAATTGCTTTAGGATGTTTGGAAGTGGTTCCAACTTCATTGGATTTCATATGGAGAAAATAAAATTTTAGATCCCACTCAAAATCCAAAATCCTTAACAATTTTCAATGCATTTCAGGATTGTGGGGGGATTACGCTCTTCCTTGGATTCTATCATGTATGAGGGTATGGAACTAGCATTTAATCAAGAGATCCAAATCCTTCTATACAACTAGATGTTGCCAGTTGTGTGTGTGTGAGAGAGAGAGAGAGAGAGGAGGGGGAGAGAGGAAGGGTGATACACGAGAGAGATGAAAAGGGAGGAGAGAAAAAAATAAAGAGGGGGAATTGATGGGGAGAGAAGGAGTGGGGGAGGGAGGGAGCTAGAGACAAAGGTTGGGCGCACAAAGAGACAAATAGTTGGAGTGTGGTTTTTTGAAGGAGGAAGGGATAGAGAAATAGAGGAAGTGGGAGGGATGAGGGGAAAGGAGGGAGGGAGGGAGGGATAGAGTGGGGGGAAGAGAGAGAAGGAGAGAGGAAGGTAGATACCAATAGACCTAATATTTTTCAAAATTTCAAGAGGGGGGACTGTAATGTCTACATTGGATTCTATATCATGTGTGGGGGTATGGAACTAGCATTTAATCAAGAGGATAAGTCTGTTATGTACATGGTTGTCAGTGGCACTAATTTTTTAACTCTTATGTCATGACTCTAGTAAAATGTGAGTAAAATTAAACCTATCACTCAAACAAAATCTTGATTTTTTGAGGGTGCAAGCAAATGATAGTCTCTCATTACGTGTTAGTGGTAATGAAAGCTTGGAAAAAATAACGAAATTTGTTAAATTGGAGCAACAATTATAGGTATTTATGCAATGAATTTGAATTTGGTTTAAAAATTAGCAGGGAAATGTGTTTTGTAGAACGAAATTTGGGAAGGAAGAAGAGGCCTTCCCTCTTCTTACGGTGTAAATTCCTCTCTAGGACGTGTCATGCTTTGAATGCATAGTTTTTGGTGAGGTTGTCAACCAATTTTGACTTGGCTTTGTAAAAAACTCATAGATGCAAGGAGGCCATTATTTTATGTGACAATGACCAATTAATTATAAGGGCCATAGACTAAAAATTCCATTAATGTGTCTATATAAAATTTGGTTTTCATCTTTACTATTTTTCTATAAAATTAGAATTAACAATTAATAATTTGATGTGAATTGAAAACTCAAAAAAATAATTAATTTTATATTTCAATTTTAAAAAGACATTTTATAATTTTTAAATATATTATATATATATATATATATATATATATATATATATATAAATAATTTATTTTTTTGTTAAATTTTTTAAAAAAATATTTTAAAAGTTAAGTATACTTGAAAAAAAATTATAATATATTAATTAATGATAAAATCATAATATTTATTTATTAATTTGATCATTTGTATATCAAATTTATAAGACATAACTTAATTGCAATATAATTTTTATATACTAAATACATGATGTTCGAAAAAAACACAGTATTTATTGTATTCATTAAAATAGAAATAAATTGACAACTAATCATTAATAATATAGGTGATCAGTTTAGATTATTTACATCATATATATACCTATTAAAGATATGTCAATTCAGCTAGTTTGCAAATAGATTTAGATAAGTTACGTATTTGCGTCAAATTTACATAATTCAAGATATTCTTTAAATATTTAAAGAAAATTATTTTAATGCTTGGTTTTTTTTTTTAATTATATATTAATTTTTGAAATATTTAGAATAGATATCTTATTTTTTTAAAGATAGAAAAAGTTGTAAAAGATGAAAATTAGAGTTTAAATAAATTTAGAAAAACAAATTAAAATACAGTGTTTGTAAAAAATTGATTATAAATGAAAAAAAAATAAGTAATAAAAGTTGAAAAGACAAATATTAATGATAAATTTTCAAATAAATTTTGTAAATTAATAGGCAATTTTTTCAAAAAAAAATCAAATATCATGTTCATTAATAAGTGAAACCTATTTTGATAAACTCTAAACTATTATGTACATTTTCTTGATGTGATAGTTTTAAAAGTTTTTAAAAGGCTTTGAAAAGCTAATTTTTAAACACCGGTGAAATAAAAAATTGCATACATGGATTTAATAAATATTAAAGAAGAAAATAAAGGTGTTGTCAATAAGTGAGAATTTTTGAAAAGTTTTCTAGTTTATTTTGCTGATCTAATTTGTCTAGAATCTGACAAGGGATTCATTGAAATCCTAAGGCTAACGAGTGAACTCTTCACAATCGAAGTGCCCTAGGGATTTTTTAGGGTGTTGAATCCATATATGCAACAGTTAAAAAACACAAATCAATATTTGAGCACAAATATTTTCACCGGATTTCGGCCACAAATCTGTCGGAAACTCCAAAAAGTCTCACTTATAGACAACTTCGAAAATAAATTGTTAGATTTTTTTCTAAATAGGTGGTGGAAAATGAGTATGACATAGAATAAGTTAAATGCTTAATTTTTCAAGTTTCAACTTTTGTCTTACTTGACTACTTATCTTCCACCATGTAATGCTCTTTCACATATTGAAAATGCATCCACTAAAGAATTGGATTGCATACAACACTTCACATTCTCAAGCAATGGGGATGCATCCCCTAGGGTGGGAGTGCATTCCCCACGTTTCCCACACTCTCAAGATGGGGAGATGCCTTTGGAAATGTTTCCCCAGATCCCCCTTTTGGGGAAAATCAAGGAGATGCAGGAGGAAACATTTCCCTATCACAGGGGATCTGTTTCCCAAAATGAGGTGGTTGTGGGCATCCCTCTTAAAAAAGGGTTATGTTTCCCCCTTGAGTTTACTTGAAATCATTAATTTATTAGTGCGGAAGCCTAATATTCAACACTATGGCCCTACTTATGCTATGTAATTAATAATAATGCTAAATTATTAAATTTTAATTGCTTCAGGATGTTTGGAAGTGGTTCCAACTTCATTGGATTTCATATGGAGAAAATAAAATTTTAGATCCCACTCAAAATCCAATATCCTTAACGATTTTCATGATTTCAGGATTGTGGGGATTACAATGTCTTCCTTGGATTCTATCATGTATGAGGGTATGGAACTAGCATTTAATCAAGAGATCCAAACCCTCTATACAACTAGATGTTGCCGGCACAGATTGTTGAACTCCTCTGTCATAACCCTAGTAAAATTGTTCCTATCACTCAAACAAAATCTCAATTTTCGAGTGGGTGCAAGCTAATGATGGCCTCGCACAACATTTTAGTAGCAATGCAAGCTTAGAGAAACAACAATCAGTTAACTTGGAGGAATCATTATAGGTATTTACACAATGAATCTAAAGTTGGTATAAAAATATGAAAAATAGAAAAATAAATTAGCTTTTCATATATATATATATATATATATATATATATATATATATATATATATTTTGTTTAACTATGTGAAGTTTGATTTTTCTTATCATTGGTATGTTTTTGTTAGTGCAACCTTTGAGTACCCAAATGATGGAATATTGCTAAAAAAAAAATTGTAGGGCTTTATATATATATATATATATATATTATGAAAATAATTATACCCTTCAAAGTACAAAGCCTTTTTTTATTGCAACCTAAAAGGATCTTGAGAGAGAGAGAGAGAGAGATGGTTGAAAAGTGAGAGAGATAGGGTAAGAGGGTGGGGAAGGGAGAGAGAGGGAGAGGAGGGGAGAGAGTTGTAGGAGACATAAGGATGAAAATCGAGATAGAGTTAGAGGGGGGTTTCATGTGTGTTTGTGTGTGTGTGTGTGTGTGTGTGTGTGTGAGAGAGAGAGAGAGAGAGGGGTAAGAGAAAGAGAGAGATATAAGGGGGGAGAGAGGAAGAAAGAGATAGAAGGGGGGAGAGTGGAAGAGTGATAAGTAGAGAGATGAAAAGGGAGGAGAGAAAAATAAAGGTGGAGGAATTGACAGGGAGAGAGGGAGAGGGGAGGGAGAGAGCTAGAGACATGGTTGGAGGGCACACAGAGACAGAGAGTTGGAGGGTGGTTTTTTTAAGGAGGAAAGGATAGAGGAATAAAGGAAGTGGGAGTGATAAGGGGAAAGAAGGAGAGAGGGAGGGATTGGGGGAATGAGAGAGAAGGAGAGAGGGAGGGAGATAGAGAAAGAATGAGATGGGTGATAAAGGGAGAGAGAGAGAGAGAGAGAGAGAGAGAGTCAGAGAGGGGGGGAATAGAGAGAGAGAGTGTGTGCGTGAGGGGGGGAGAGAGAGTGTGTGCGTGAGGGGGGAGAGAGAGAAGGAGAGAGGGATGTAGAGATAGAGTTGGAGTGAGAAAGATGGGTGGTGGGGGGAGGAATAGATAGAGAGTGACAGAGAAAGGGAGAGAGAGAAGTGGATACAGGGGGAGAGAGAGAGAGAGAGAGAGAAATTTGAAATGAGTTTGTTGTGAAGGAGGGATTAATGAAGTGAGGGAGGGATAGAGAAATAGAGGAAGAGGGAGAGAGAGGGGGGTGGTTGTTAGGTCCCTATAATACTAGTCTATCCCCTTATTGTTGTTAGTGTATCCTCGTTATTGTTATTGTTGTACCCCTGTAGCTCCCATATTGTTATTATTGTGCCCTTACATTATTAATGTTAGGTCGGCTAGGATTATGTTGTGGCCCCATGGACTCCTATATATAGAAAGGAGGTTGTGTCATTTGTATCATCCAAGAATTGTTCATTTATGTAATGTAAAGGTGGTTTCCCCCTCGAAGTGGATTATTTCTAACGTGTTGATCTCTCTTTTTTTCTATTTTTGGAGCTAGTTTCATAACATTTGGTAACAGAGCTTTGGATTCTAGGGTTTTGCTACTCCATGCAAGTCATCGTGTAATTTTCACTATAATTTTTTTTATACGAAGATTCAGAAGCTAAAATTTTTATAGAGCGAAGCAGAAATCCTGAGGAACGTCGTGAAAAAATTTCAGATCTTGGTTTGCAATATTTTCGGAGATATGATCTGTGGAAGTTAGGGTTTTTTGGGCTCCCGAATTTTAACTAAACAGGTCACTGTGAAATTTTCAATATAAATTTTTTTATACAAAGGCACAGAATTTGAAATTTTTACAGAGCAAAGCCAAACTCCTAAGGAAATTCGTGTAAAAATTTCAGATCTTGGTTCGCAATATTTTCAGAGATATGATCTGTGTAAGTAAGGTTTTTTTCAGGGTCTCTAATTTCACCTAAACAGGTCATCGTAGAATTTTTGCTATAAAATTTTTTCTACGAAGGTTTCGAAGCTGAAATGTTTACAAAGCAAAGCCAAACTCCTTAGGAATGACATGTAAAATTTTGAGATCTTGGTTAGAAATATGTTCGGAGATATGATCTGTGGAAGTTAGGGTTTTTCAAGCTTTCGATTTTCATCGCAAAGAGGTGACCATGGGAAAATCATCATAACTCTCTCTCTGAGCATCAGATTAGAATTCTGTAATAAGTGGCTACAAGTAAACAGACTTTAGTAACCTGTATATCAAATTTAGAGTTGAAGGAGGAAACTGTGACACGTGGCACACCGTACAAATTCGTTCTACTGAATGAGTCCATAATTATGTCATTGTGGGAGATTGGGCATAACCTTGTCTTAAAGCATCCAAATTAGGTCAGACCTCTCGCATTAAAAATAATATTCAGAGGGATACTATAGGACCTAATTTCAGATATTGAAGATCTAAAATCACAGAGATAATTCCGGTTTAATATCGACCTCCTAAAAAGTAAGGAAAAGGTGTGTATTTGTTTTTTAAAATTGCATAAAATTTGTTTGAAAAAGCAGTCTGAAGTGATTCCAAGTGCATATTGAAGAATTTTTATCAGTATTGGGTTCTATAATGCCTCCCAAAAATAATTCCACACCCATTAAGCCCTCTGAAAGCTATACTATGATGCATGAAGAGGAAGAATTGGAGTATGAGATATCAAAATTACGGTACCAAGTGCAAAAAATTTCGATCTTACAAAGAGAAATAAAAGATGATATAGATGATTTAAAATAAAAAATGGAGGTTAAGTTGGACGGTTTGAAGGATCAAATGAAAGCTAATATGGATGATAAAGTAGTGGAAGATCACATCTAACATCAACAACAAGTTCTCCAACTCTCAAAGGATAACCTAACTTTGGTGCAGAATCAAATGAAACAACAGGAAGATCAACATCACAGTGAAAGAAGTTCTAAAGTAGTCACAGAAACAAGAACTCCACAACTATCAAATCGGTCAATTTCAGAGTATCCCAACAAGTGGAAGAACTTACCCGTTGAAGATTCCACATGGGAGGATGATAATTTTATACAGAAGAATCCATAAATAATCAAGCGTTGAGGGAAACACTTGTTTGAAGGAGAGGGGCATGTTAGGTCCCTATAATACTGGTGTATCCCCTTATTGTTGTTACTGTAGCCCCCTTATTGTTATTGTTGTACCCCTGTAGCCCCCATATTGTTATTATTGTGCCCTTACATTATTATTGTTAGGTCAGCTAGGATTATATTGTGGCCCCATGAACTCCTATATATGGAAAGGAGGTTTCCCCCTCGAAGTGGCTTATTTCTAAGGCGTTGATCTCTCTTTTACTCTATTTTTGGAGTTGGTTTCATAACAACGGTATTTAGGGAGGGAGGGAGAGAAGGAGAGGGGGAGGTATATAAAGATATAATCAAAGGGGGTAGGGGGGAGAGAGACAAATATCAATTAGGGAGAGATCAAGAAATATAGTAAGGTTGTGAGGGAGACAAAGAGATAAAAAGAGAGGGATGGAGATAGAGATAGATTTGGATGTGTATGTGTGTGTGTATGAGAGAGAGAGAGAGAGAGAGAGAGAGAGAGAGGGAGAAGGGAGAGAGGATGATAAGTGAGAAAGGGAGAGAGGGAGAGAAGGAAATGTTGGATTGGGGTTGTTGTGAATGAAGGACTGAGGGAATGATGGATGAAGGGAGAGATATTGGGGGGGGGAATAGAGGAAGAGTGAGAGGTAGAGAGAGCGATGGTGGGGAAGAGAACTTGGATAAGTGGAGGGAGTGATGGGGAGTGAGAGAGAAGGATATAGGGAGGGAGATACGGTAGATCTATAGGGAAGAAGGATGGGAGACAGAGAGAGAGAGTGATCGGGGAGAGATGGAGAGAGATAACAATAGAGATGATGGGGGAGAGAGGGAGAGAGGGAGAGGGAAGAAGAGATGTAAATAAATACATAATTATATATATGGAGAGAGAAATACTGGGTGAAGATAAAGAGATATAGGAGGGAGAGAGAGTGGGGGAAGTGAAAGAGAGAGGGGGGGAGAGAGAGAGAGAAGGGAGCGATAGAGATAGAGAGAGGAGGACGTGAGGATAGAGAGAGAGAGAGTTGTGTGGGGTTTTTTGTGAAGGAGCAAGGGAAGGAGGGAGGGAGAGGAGGGGAAAGAGAGAGGATGTGTTAGAAACAGAGAGAGTGATGGGGAGAGTTGGAAGATAATGAGATAATGGTAGGGAGTGAGGGAAAGTGAGAGAGAAGGAGAGAGAGAGGAAGATAGATACATGTTTGGATCGTAGAGAGATATAGAGTGATAAGAGAGACAAATCCCCATCTACCTCCCCCACTATCCTCTCCCTCTATCACTCACTCACTCATTTCCCCTCTCTCTCTCTCTTCCACCCTTCCCCTTTCCCCTACTATACCTCTCTCTCCCTTCCCTTCTATCCCCCCCTTTTCCTCTTCACCTGTCTCCCTCTCTCTCTCTACCCCCCCCCTCTCTCTCTCCCTCCCTCCCCATCTCAATCTCCCCCATTTCCCCCCTCACTCTAACTCCCTCCTATATCTATCTCCATCTCTCCCTACACAATCTCCTCTTTCTCCATATCCCTCTCCCCCTATTCCCCACCCTCCCTCTCTCTCATGCACACACACACACAACCATCCATAAATCTATACAACCTCTCCCCCTAACTCCAAATCCTCCATCTCTCTCTCTCTCACTTGTTCAATCCATCTCTATATTTCCCACTTCACTCCCCTTATCTCTCCAAATTCCTCCCTATCGCTTCCTCTCTTTCTCTATCCCACTCTTCCTCCCCCAATATCTCCTTCTCTACAACCCCCTAAAATACGTGTCTCTCTCCCCATCCCTCATTCCTCTCTCTCCCATCCTCTATAAAAATCCCCCCCCCCCCCTCTCATGCAAAATCCTTCACTCTCTCACCCTCTCTCCCTTTTCCTTGCTCTCTCCCTAAATATCCCTCCCTTTCTCCCTTCCCTAGTACCCCCCCTATTTCTCTCTTTACCTATATAGCTCCCTCCCTCTCCCCTATTCCTCTCTTCCCCTCCTCTCACTATCTCTCTCAATCTTGACCTCTCACTCATTCACTCTCTCTATATCCATCTACCCCTCTCTCCTTCACTCCCTCTCCTCTTCTCTCTTCCCTTGTATATCCACCCTCCTTCCTCTTCCTTTATCTATTTATTTACCCCCTCCCCCCTCCCTCCCTTAGTCCCTCCTTCACAAAAACCCCCTATATGTATCTCTCTCCCCCCCACCTCCCTCATTTATTCTCAAATATTATAGTTATACCAGCATGCACACACTTTAAGGAATGTGCATGCACTTTAAAAAGTGAGTGTGCACTTTTGAAAACGTCGACACTTTTAAAAAAGTGCATACACTTTAAAAAGTGCACGCGAGCTTTTGAAAATGAACGTGTGCTTTAGAGAACATGTGCACACTTTCAAATATGTGTGCACACTTTTAAAAAAATGCATGCATTCTTGAATAGCTATGTGTGTGTGTGTGATTTCAAAAATGTGACGGTTATATTGAAAAATTCAAGCTCATAAGAATGCATGGTGATTTGGGAAGAACTGAGGCCATAGGATAGGGAGCGCATGCACATTTTTAAGAATGTCCACCCATTCCTACATGACTGTGTTCATGATGGCCCTGTTGACACTTTTGAGGCTATCATCTTCATGTGAGAAATGTTTGGCATGTTAAAAAAATTTATTATCTTATTTTAATGCTTAGAGGGAGATATTGATGATGAATATCCCAATATAGGCATTGATTTTGATGATATGTATATATTTGTTGTAGCATCATTTTTTTGTTGACTATAAAGGCCATTTAAAGCCTCTTTGTTGATGTATTTTGATTCAAATGTGGATTGCACTTAGTACTATTTCGGTTATATGCACCCTTACTTACTATATATATGAGAAAATTTGCATATTTTCATATAATGTTTTGGATTCATATGGATACACATGAACATTTACATTTACTTTCAATATTTGATATTTATGGATTTTTTGGTCTACCAATTTTTTGGTCTAGTTTTTTTTTTTTTTGTGGGGGGTTCCTAATTTTGGGGTCAACCAATTCAATGATGTCTACTTGGTACTAATTAGATTATAGAATAATGAATGATGAATTTAAATTAATGTATACAATATTTTACTATTTATATTTCATTGAATCAGTTATGATGTATGAATCAAGAAATTTCATAAATAATTTGAATTTTAATCTCTCTCTCTCTCTCTCTCTCTCTCTCTCACACACACACACACACACACACACACACACAAACACACTCGTTTTTGTCCCCCCCATCACCCCTAAATTTATCTAAAATTTGGGGGTGCTCCCACATGCCTCCCTATACATCTCCCCATCCTAAAAATTTGGTGGAATAATGTTCTCAAGATAGGGAGGGAGATATATGAAATGATAAAAAATAGACAATCATGTACAAAAAAGTGGAACTTTGTTGGAATATCTTGCTAATTCCTCTTCCATATTCATCAATGTCACTTAATTTTCTTAGTTTGAATGATATCGAGTCTAACTTCAATAAATTTAATTGAATTTACAATATGTAATATTATATTGATGTGGGTTTTACAACAAATTTATTAAAATTCAAATTCAAAAGATGATGTTTTAAAATAAAATTAATAATAATACCATATCCATATCCTCAAAAATACTAAAAATATTCTTTAGCGACTTTGTTTATGATGTTAAATCACTTTTATCTTCATTTACACCTAAACACAAATTTCATTGATGTTCTCCAAACACTAAAACTAACAACAATTATACACACACACACACATTGAAGTCCCCCATCACCCCCAAATTTCTCTAAAATTTGGGGGTGCTCCCACATGCCCCCTATGCATCTCCCCGTCCTAGAAATTTGGTGGAATATTGTTCTCAAGATAAGGAGGGGCATATATGAACATAACAAAATAGACAATCATGTACAACAAGTTGGAACTTTGTTGGAGTATCTTGCTAATGCCTCTTCCATATTCATCAATGTCACTTAATTTGCTTAGTTTGAATGATATCTAGTTTAACTTCAATAACTTTAATCGAATTTACTATATCTAATATTATATTGAATATGAGCTTTACAACAAATTTATTGAAATTGGAATTCAAAAAATAATGTCTTTAAATAACCTCAAGAATAATACTATGTCTATATCCTTAAAAACACTAAAAAATTCGATTTTGTTTATGATGTTAAATCACTTTTACCTTCCTTTACATTTAAACACAAATTTGATTGATCCATTCTCCAAATACTAAAACTAACAACAACTTCACATTTGTAACTCTACTAATAAATCCAATCTTATCAATCTTCCAATTGCTAATCTTCTAATCTTAAATATTTCTCTTACAAATTCATGATACAATAAATCCTATGCCTTACTATTAAAAAAGAAAATTATTTGACTTCACTTATACTAAATAAATTATATCTTAAAAAATATATATCAATATTATAAACATATAAATATAAAATAAATTACTTAACACATTATTATAATAATAATAATTTATTAAAATAAAAATAAAAATAAATTATTAATTAAACTCTAATAAATTTAAAATATTAAAATAAAAATTAATATTTTATATTAAACATCAACAATTAAAAAAATTTTATTTATAAATAAACATTTAAGGTTAAAACTATTATATCATCAACTATTTCTCAATTCTAATAAAAATCAATTTTTTTTAATTTATATTTAATTATTTTTTTAATTTATATTTAATACAAAGTGCCTTAATTTATATTTATGTTATATAAATAAGTACTATTAAATTTTCTTTCTTTCTTTATATATAAATAAAAATATATATATATATATATATATATATATATATATATATATATATAATAAAATTTTAAATTTTGTAAAAATATATATATAATTTAAATTTAATTATAATTTTAAAATTAAATTATTACTATTTTAATAAATAAAAAATAAAATAAAATACAACAAAATCTAAACAAATCAGTAACATATCCGAATCTAGAAAAAAAAAATGCAACCTTCATTCACACGTTTTCATATCCTGAATGTAGTTTGTAATGAGCTACCGTCCCATCCTTATTTCGATTGCGTGACTGTCAAGTCTATAAAGTATATCTTAAAATTGATATTTCCAAGTTGTGCACGACCACCTCATACTCTGCCACATGAAGGACATTATAATGTACACTTTGAAATTCTGTACAAAGTAGTAATTATTTTAAAAGGTGTAAAGATATCTAAAAAGAATAGAAGATTTGGAAAGATTATTTCCAGAAATAAAATAAAAAACAAGTTTATAATTAAATTTTAAAATTTGAAATAATTATATAAATTAAAAAACGACTTTTAATAACATAAATAATCATAATTTTTTATTTATAAAATATAAATAATTAAATAAATTTAATTACATTCACTATAACAATGCCAAACAAATGTTTATTTTTACTAAAACTTTACATACACATAAAATTTGTAATAAAAAAATTTATAAATCTTACACCCTATTTAATTTTAAATATATAATTTTAAAAATATTAATTAAGATTTTCACAGTTTTACATGCTAACATTTCACCCTGTTTAATTTCACATAATGTGAATTCATAATGTAATGTTTCTTTGACACTAGTGTGCTCATAACGGGAAGTCTTTAAAAGATGCATATCAAGGCCATTGGTGTTATATTTCAAGCATTGGAAAAGCTAGTTTCAATTCTTCCATCACATTGCCAAAAGACATTTACAATAGGTAAACATTTCCATCGCATTGTCGTTTTGACAAACCGTGTTTGTGACTCGCCAATGATATATTTCTTATTATAATTCATGTTTTTTTGTGAAATATGCACATGGCAAACTATTACTGTGGGTTATTCCAATGGGGTTGTCTACCAACGCCACAAATTCCCCTGGATGACAGATTTCTTACTGGAATCTGGTAAAATAAAAAAATAAAAAAAAAATCAGAATGTTGGAGTGTTTGAATCGTTTTTTATGGTGGAAATGAATTCAACACCATCAAGAACCCTACGGACACCCAAAATCGTCAACTTTGATAAATATCCTTACTTCTGTCAAGGCGGTTGTGAAATCATAATCAAGCTCTTTTATGGATGTGCGACATGATGATAAATTGTTGCTTCATGTTTATAACATTATTTTCCAAGGATTCTCCTCAAGGTTAAGGGAGCACGAAGTCGACAAGACGCAGAGAGCACTAGGTTCTTCATCATGTACTCCAACTGCACATGATGTGATCCCCATACTTCCTCGACCTCAAGAGTCCTAACACAAGGCACTTGTGGGATAAATTTGACTACGTTTTTGATGTAGTGATCGGTATGATTTATTCCGGTATTTTTTCGGAAGGACAAAGCTTCATCGATCAGGACATGGCCCCGTTCCCAAGCACTGGAAAGGAAAATGCGAGAGTGGGATAAGATTTTCCAAGTCCACTACAACTAAATTTTATTATTATAATGATTTTATTTTTATAATATTTTATTCTAAAGAATAATATGTTTGAAAATTATTTAATTTATTTCTTTCCCCTTTTTGATATATTATTATTTTTAAAAAAAATTAATTTATATATCTTTATTGATTTTAAAAATATTTAACATATATGAATTGAGATTTTTTTTTAAATATAAAATTATTAATAAATGTGAGCTTAATTCTTCTTGTTATCAAAGGAAAATATTCATTCGAGGGAATTATTTTTATGTTTTTCATTAATAAATTTATTGCTTATATACAAAAATAAAAAATTTAATTAATTAAACACAATTTTAAATTTTATTAAATTTTGGAAAATACATAAAAGAAATTAAAAAGGAAAGGTCTTTATTAATAGAATCTTAAGGATCTATAAATTTAAGCCACTAAAGTCCATAGAAATCTTCAATCTTCACGCATGTGTAATTGTCAAAAATAAAATATTGGAAAAATAATAAATTTTCAATGGGAAAGAGAGTTTATCTATGTAGTAATGATGTGTTATTATTACATTGATGTGGTTGTATTGGTTGATGCATCATGTTTCTACAAAGGCTACAAACCCACATTTGGCCTCTTGAATGAGATAGTGGAAATCCGTTTAGTGCATGACTCACAAGGTCATGGCACACACACTTCCTCCATCGTTGTGGGTTATTTCAAAAGGTGCAAAGAGACACCGAGAGGTTTGCTAAACTGGAAAAGTTGTATGGGGAACACATTTGTAGAAATGTATGCCATATGTTTTTTCTTTTGAATTTGGGGATTATGGTGTGAAAAATTAATTACGAAATGAAATATTGTAGTCGTAAATTACTGGAAAAAAATATTTTGTCATTGTAAACAAACATTTATTAAGTAGAAATATTAAAAATATTTCTGAATAATTTATTAAATGAAATATACTTGCATTAGGGATCAAATAAATTTGATGAGTAACACCTCTAGATTGAGGCAATGCATGTGGTAGTTCAACTCGGTTATGCCTAAAAATTCATTGAGAAAACCTTGAACCTCTAGTGTAATTTCCTCATTTAATCTCTTCCTATTTGTAGCACATAGATTATAACCAATAAAAAAATTCTTTTCTGGACTCATGCTACACTTTATGTGTTCTTTTCCAGAAAATGTTGAATGGCATTCCTATAATATTTCTAGGTCTCCCCAACAAAAGGTGACCAACATCCACTCTATATTACATCACAAAACACCCAATTCTTGTATGCCCCATTATTAAAGAAACCCAACATGAGTTGTCTACTAACATACTTTGATCTTTTTTTAACCAAGAGGTTTTATAAGGATCGGCTAGAGGAATACAAGTGAAATCGAGTTTCTAGACAATTTAAGTTCATACATGATGATTTCCAAATCTTGTATATCCTTGCCTCTTAGGCCTCACATTTTGTTCCTTTTTTGGCACTTCATTACTAAATTTCTTTGCAACATTAATGTTTTTCTTGTTTCAGACTCACCTTCCTCTCTATGCGATTATTATTGTGCTATTGTTGTCTTGTTAGCAATGCTGAAGATTAGAGGCATTCTTGGGATTCATGTGTCTCATTGGAAATCAAGCACCTTAAGGGTGTTTGATCTCCAAATCCTTTTAAACCTTCCATTCCTTAAATATTTTGACTTTAAATTTAGAGCCTCAAGGTTTTTATAGGATGCTTTGAAGTTTGCTCTATAATTTTTTGTTCTTTCATGTCTCGCTTAACATTTGAAGAAATTATTTTAAGAAACACTATGTATAATAGAGGGAAATAGTGTGCCATGTTTTAATGCATAATATGAATAGGCAGGGAAACTAGGATTCTAAATTTTTGCAACAGATCAACAGTGAAAGAGAAGAAAACACTTCATCGAAATGAAAATATTCAAATATGTTTTCATTTAATTTATGAAGCCTCAAAATCTGTCAATAATAGAAGATATATGAGAAATAAATCACATGCTAAGATCTCATATTTTCCTTATGATGGTACTTGAACATGAAATGCATGTTAGGATTTGAGGATTAAAAACATACATTAGTATGCAATCCTCCACAGCAAAAAGGACAATAAAAGGTAGCAATGAATTAATCTCCATTGAAAAAACAAGAATATATAAGGAACAAAGAAATAAAGCCAAATGGAAACATTAGGACAACTGTAATGGTCAGAAATGTGAAGTAGGAATCCTAATTAGTAGTGGTAATACATGTTTCGTGCTTCAACCTCTATAGGTGAAAGTAATCAAAGGATTAAAACTATGGATGCAATTTCTCTCAATCCATTCAACATTACGAGATGGGAAGGATTATTGGGAGAAGATGAATATGAATTTTTAGTTAATTACATAAGAAAATGCTTCTGCATTTCTTGATTAGATTGAGAGCAATTAACATTATTCGAGTTTTCCTATTTGGCTGGAAATAGTCAATGACTCCTTCGAATCCTGAGAAATCATGTAGATCATCTTCATCTACCCTCACTTCCTAAATTGAGACCCAGAAGAAAAAAAACTCGACGCTGACTCCTGTTAGTTTCTTGATCACCAATCTTGATCTGGCTTATGATTCAACTATTGCACTTCATTTGGTAGCTAGTTAATACTCCCTTGCGATGAGCGGGCCAAAATAAACGACTCAGCAATTGCGATATATTAAGCTTGTGATGGTTGATAATTTAACAAAGTGATATTTTTTATCCATCTTTATTCAAATTTATTCAAGGCCAATAATGCAAGAGGTAAATCATAAGGAATACTTATTTTCCCTATGAAAAATTGTAGTTCTATTAATAAAAATAAAAGTTACATGTTGTAGATGCTAAGTGCATATTCAGATCAGTAGTGTAGCTATCAATAGATATCAGTAAAGTAATAAAAATAAATACATCTGATAAGTGCCTCATAAATACATGTTGTAGATCAACGATCAAAATTCTGTGTACAAAAATACTATAAGTAACTATAAACAAAAAACAAAAAAGCAACAGCAACCTTTAATGGGGATTCAACCCCATCTAATGATCAGGTACAAAAGGATGATGAAAGTACTGATAATATGCATGATCATGTTGCTCCTAAATCTCCATGTGTGCGGTCAATAGGTGCGTCGCCTCCTTGGAAAGGAGATCGGAAATCGCATTTCTCTCCATGTAAATGTGTTGACAAGAAATATGATCAAAATATGTTTTTTGATGAAGAACTTCATCCAAAATGTTCTGCAGTGTGTGTATGTGACAGGTTGTTTGTTGGCTGAACCAGTCAATGATAATTTTGGAATCGCCAAATATTTTTAGATCATGAACATTTTTTGTGATGGCGAATTAAAGGAGGTATAGTAGGCAAGAGCGTTCAGTATAGTTATTAGTGTCATGTCCAAGTCCAATCTTGACTTTGTAAAAATGATGAGGTGAGTAATGAAGTAGGAAAACACCACCACAACCATGTATTTGTGCAGATCCATCAAAATAAGCCCAAGTATGGGATATGTCAATAATATCAGGGGAGATAACTTGGGGTTGTGGAGGAGGTGGATCATCAGGTATTAAGTGGTAAATGGAAATAATGTAGGCGACAAATGAGGGCCAGTGATGTGGTGTATTATGGAAGATGGTCTGGTTGTGGGCCATCCATCTGCTCCAGCAGATTAAGATTGGAAAATTACACAGCTTGTGGGGTTGAGCAGATGTCCACCAAGTCTCCCATCCATCTGTAAGAGAAAGCCCCTCCCAAAGGAGATTATGATTAATAGAGGATTTGATAAGGTGCTAGAGTTCATGTAAAGCATTACAATGGAGAAAAAGATGTATTGTATCTTCAATAAACACATTACATAATGGACATCTATGTCGACCAATATGTGATATTTTCTAGAGGTTGGCCCCCGTGGGAATTTTATCAGTGAGAATGCACCACATGAGGAGCCTAGCTTTTGCAGGTCCCTTTAATTTCCAGATATTGCGCCACCATGGGAGTATGGATTCAGGCCTATGTGATCGATAAATGTGCATATACCCTCTTTGGGAATGTATAAACCATGTTTTGAGACAGTCCATATGAGTTCATCATCTTGGTCAAGAATTCTAACACGTGAATCTCTTAATGCATCTAGATAGGCAGTCCAAAGCACTGCCCATTGTGGTTGAAGCTGTATTTCTAGGTGGTCTAACCAACCTTGAGTGAATAGAGTGGTGTGATTTCTGTCAACAATGTGGTTTAGTATCTGATATCCAGCACGATTGAGGGAGTCAATAAGGGCAGGGGAGAGGAGGTGGCCATTTCCGCAACCCGACCAAGGATCCCATCCAATACAAACCTTGGAACCATTACCTATTTTCCAGACCAAATTAGAAGTGACATGCTGAATAGAGCGCAAAACAGCGTGCCAAATCATAGAGCAGCTGGGATGGTGCACCGATAGTTGACGAAGCCATTCAAGTGGGCCAAGAGGGTGGATGTATTTCTGAATGACCACCCTGGTCCATAAATTATTGCTAGTAAAAATCTTCCAACCAAGTTTTGCAGCTAGTGCCTGAGCAAAGGTCGGAAGATCTTTCATTCCCCATCCCCCTCAACACTTAGGTAAAGAAATACAAGTCCATTTAGTCCAAGAAAAGGTGTGTCCCTATTTCGCACCGAGCCATAGAAATTTTCTACAGATCAACTGTATCATGTGAAGTATTCGTTTAGGTATCCAAGCCAGAGACATCCAGTATACCGGAATGGCTCTAATATAGATTTGATAAGTATCAGTCGTCCAACCCTTGACAGCCAACGGTGGCACCAATTATTCAATATTTTTTCGATCTTGGTGATAAGACAATTCCAATCAAAAGTTTTATAGCTCACTAGTTTAGGGTAAAATCCCAAGTACTTTAGTCCATCATCAAATATGGTGAGGGTAAATGTGAATCTCTGTTGTGAAAAATGGATCTCATGTGGTGAGCATCCATGGAATTTCAAAGTATATTTTCTCTTATTACATTGCATACCAGTCGTAGTACAAAATAGTAGCAGGATGGATCTTACCATAGTAGAATCACAAGTGTTCCATTGAGGAAAAGTATGATATCATCAAAAAATAGTAGGTGTGTGAGCACACAGTTTGCTGAGATTGGAATGCCTTTCAATCTGCCATGATCCCTTTCATCAATGACACATATGCAGAGGCCCTCCATGATCAAGAGAAAGATAAGGGGGGATAACAGGCACCCCTGTCGAAGTCCTCATTCAGCATGAAAGAAATTTGTTTCAGCCACATTAATGAGAGTGTTGTAAGAAACAGAGGTAATGCAACACATAATCCAATTAATAACCTGTAAAGGGAATCCCATATGAGTAAGAAGCATGCGAATGTAGAGCCAGTTAGCTTGATCAAAAGATTTTTCCAAATATATCTTGAGGATCGCCCCTTTGATCTTCTTAGTGTGCAGAGTATGTAGTCCTTCCTGTGCAATGCCTATAGCATCATGGATATGTCGATTTTAAAGGAATAAAAATTGTTCAGGTGAGATAAAATTAGATAAAATAGGCTTAAGCACATTAGCAAGAATCTTAGCCATAATCTTGTAGATACAATTGCATAATGAGATCGGATGAAAATCTTTGAAAGTGGAGGGATGATCAGATTTGGGGATAAGGGAAATGAAGGTAGAATTAAAAGCCTCACAGATTCGCCCAGATTGTCAGGTCTCTTCCACAACCTCCAGAAGGTCTTGTCCCAGAAGTTCAAATAATGCCAGATAAAATTCTACAGACCATCCATCAGGTCCAGGGCTCTTGTCCATTTTGAACCATTTAAGGACAGATTCGAGTTCCCCCATTATTATAGGTGCAATGAGGTCATCAGCATCTGCAAAATCCACAAATATAGGAAATAAGGAGGCCACCTTGATGATCTAAGCCAGTGAGGGATGTAGAGGAGCCTTATATATATCTTGAAAATGAGTGATTCCCTTCTGAGCAAGTTGTGAGAAATTAGAAGTAGTGGTACCATCCTCATTGTCGAGTTCCCAAATGGTATTGATGGCCTTTCATCCCTTTTCAAATTGATGGAAGAATTTGTAGTTTTCATCACCTACTTTGATCTAGGTGGCACGGATTTTCAGTCACCAGAATTAATCCCGATTTTGTAGGATCTTTAGGTGATCAAATTCCAATTTAATAACCTGTGATTTCTCATCTTTTTTTGCAAAATCTCCCCCAATAGAGCATTCCAATCTGTGGAGATCCTGTTCAATTATTGTGAGCTCTAGATCCTCCATTATTTTCTTATTCCTAGCCCAATTAATTGACTTCTTTTTAATGGAGAGAAGTCTGTGTGCAAATTTGGAGGATGGCGAGTGTAAGCTCTGTGGTGGAGGGAGTCTCCACTGAGTATTCACTAAATTGATGTAGTCTTCATCTTGTAGCCACACAGAGCATAATTTGAATGGTGTGGCTGACTTATTGAAGGCCCTAATGATTTCCAAGTATATCAGAGAGTGGTTAGAGATACCCCCTGAGCTGATCCATTTTCTGAACGAGCCAAGAGTGTGAAGCAGATATTCCTTAATGAGGAAGCGATGGAGCCTGCGATCAACCATATCGAACCCAATGTGATTGTTACGCCAGGTGGGAGAAGGAGAGGTTATGAGGGGATCCACCATTTGATAGGATGATAGAAGGTGTCTGAAGAAATCAAAGAGTGGATTTGCATGAGAATTAGGTCCCTAAGATTCAGAGATCCCAAGGGAGAAATTCAAGTCTCTAGCCAAAATAATATTGTCAAAACGCAGCACCAATAAATTCATTAGAGAGGTACACAACTACTGCATGTTGGTACAAGGGCCATAGACATTGATGATACATAATTTTAGGTTGAGAGCTTCCGAAAAGAAATCCATCACCATAATGATATCCCCCCCCCAAAACATTTAGAAGTTTAATATTTCGGGGGTTTATACAAAGGGAAATTCCACCCGAGCATCCATTAGCATTGATGGCATGGATGGTCCATGAGGGGAGGAGGGGAGCAAGTGGTTGAATGATAATTTTGGAGTTACCATGAGTTTCCTATAGGAGGATGATGTCTACAGATGAAGAAGTGAAGAGGCACCTAAGAGCAAGGCGCTTAGCAGAGCTGGCAAGCCCTCGACAATTGAAAGAGAGATAAATCATTGAGAAACCAGATGTGGGGATTTTTTTGCTCTAAGGATCCCTTCTATAGAAAGTTGAATGCCAGAGGTGACTTCAATATCGCCCTATAGAATGGCCTTCGAAATGTGTGAGTGACGACCATGAGTGGACATGTGCAAAGTTAAAGGAGGGTCATGATGAGGGCCAAGTCTAGCTGGGGTGTAAATACGAGGGTGCAAATTGTAGGAGTGTGTGGAAGAGGATTCAGATGGTTCCACAGTAATAGATGGGGTGGGAAGTGATGGGGAAAGTGTAGAAGGAGCAGATGATGAGGGAGGAGGAGTTGATGATGAAAGGTTAGGTATGGTAGGGGGTAGGGGTAAAAAGGAAAGGTGAGGAGGTAGGGGGGAAATAATAGAAGAGGTAGAGAATCCAGCCAGAGAGGGCTCTGTGTATTGAATAGATGCAATAGAAAAAAATGATAAAAATGAGAAAGGAGGTAAAGAGGGAGTACCAGTGTCCGAAGAGAGACCAGTAAGTGTAGCAGCAGTCATCGATCGAGTGACCCTATATGGGGCAGTCACATCCTCTAGAGTAATGTCCTCCTGCGTAGTGGTAACTGGAGTCGAGAGGAAGCCTAATATTTGTGCCTAACGTTGTAGTGAGACTAATACCAGTTCTATATGATACTGAAATCCCGGAGAGCGAGTACTAGAAGCTTGTCGATTTAGTGGAAAATCTTTAAAAACATGTCCAACCTTGTGACAGTGACGACAACGAAACTATACCCCTTCGTAATCCAGAATATGTGTCTGGGTAGTATTGCACCATTGAATTTTGAAGGATTCTTCAAGTCCTTCCCTGGTATCCACATGTACCAAAATGCGGGAAAATTCCATCTTGCATGATTCAGTATATGAGTGATCATGGTCCAAATATGTGCCCAAAATATTACCAATATCACTGAAGATATGTTCGTTCCATAAATGTAGCAGGAGACCAGGCAAGCGAACCCATATAGGTCTAACTCCCAACTGTTCACATTCAGGATAAAATAAGGGGCTCCAACGCTTCAGAAGCACTGGAGCCATCTCAATGTGCCAGTATTGCAATAGGACCAAATCTGTAGGGTATATGATTGTGAATAAGAGGGAAAACCAACCCTTAGTAAGTGTACGAATGGATGGGAGCTCGTGTAAAAGGCCACCCTAGATCTCTTGAATGCATTTTTTTAGTCCTTTGACCCCATAGTTTCGGCCACGGACACACCCACCACTACTTTATCAACATTTCCCATCATATCTACCATATGAATTCCTTCACCGAGGGTGAGGAGGTTGCCACGATTACATGACCGCACACATTTCGTGTTACGGGGGGCACGAGGGGGCAGTCGAGGAGGTAGGGATGTTGTGGTGTCCGAGGTAAGCGAAGGAGGCAACGAAGAGACAGGAGGGGGGTGAGGGGAAGCGGGAGGGGGAATGATGAAGCGACTGGATAGGCAGTGAGGGGGAGTAGCGTCAGGGCCAAGAGTGGTGTTGGGGTGTTGGGGGGATGGGGTGGAGTGCAAGGGGGGAGGAGCTGAGTGTGGGAAAGATGAGGTAATGAAAGGCGGAGGTGTCGGTGAGGGTGAGCAGGGGTAGGTGAAAGGGGGGGCAGCCGCAGAGAGAGGGAAGGTCTGCGAGAGAAATGCTAATGTTGCAGAGGATGGAGGATGGAAATCCGGAGAGGAGATAAGGTCCAAGTCTGCTGCAGAGAGAATGGAAGGAGAGTTGGGGGTGAGGTGAGGGACCAGAAAAGATTCAAGGGTAGTGAAGGAATGCAAGGGTGAGGATGCAGTTGGAGTGGACCCAGAGAAATCAAACAAAGTAAATGGAGAGGATGGCGAGTGAGAAACATGCATATCAGATGAAAAATATTGTGCAAGGGTCCAAATGTCCACATGGGAAAATGGGTCCTCCGAATAATCCACCAATTGTTCACCCTGGGCCCCTCCATTGATGTCGCTAATAAAAATTCATTGATGCCAGAGTCCAACCATCAATCGGTGCAAAACCGTCATGGGAAAGCAGCAGTGTAACGGTATTGGGAAATAAATAGTCGTTGGAAGAAAAATAACGGGGAGTCATAGAAGACAAACTTCTGACAGCTGCTGTGTTCCAATGCAAAAAATGGGTTGATAAATCCACAGGGACTTTGTCGATAATTAATAAGCATAGTCAAGGGTTCAATAGGGTGCCAATAAAAATGATGGGTTGTTGGGTAGTGCATCACAGGTGACTGAGACAATGTCTGCCTCCATGTAAAGCCTCAAAAAATGAGACCCAAGGAGTGTCGCCATTGGGTAGCTATATTTTTGCAGTGGTCACTGCCATACGAAGCCACAAAAAACAAAACCCTAGGTGCCGCCATGAGAACCAAATCCAACTTTGTATTCCACCAAATCAAAAGGAATAATGAATAGCAACATTAAGAGTAAAATATGTATCACCCAAAGTAAACAGCTAGAGAATTTTGTGTAAAATTTATTATATTGTTCTATCAGTTACCCATTTATACAAGCAAAACAAAGCCTAGAAAATAGAATTCAGCAACAAAAACAATTGGAGTTATGATAGAGAGAAAACCCTCTTGTGTCGATGAAGAGTTAGCTTGGGATGTGCCTGCCTTTGCATGTAGTATCGTTGATGATTATTTAGTCAACACTTCTTTGTGTCTTACAAATTCAAGTTCAAGAACTCTTATGGACCTTGTGTAAAATATAGAAGAATAAATTAATGTAGAATTCATTATTTTTTTTTTCGGGCCTTTCTAAGATTTTTTGAAAACTATGCAAGCTACTTTTTAAAGAATAATGATCATGCTGACTTAGATGTCTTCGGATGCAACTTTTATATTATATGCAGATGGTAGCAGAGTTTGGTGTTGATGTGTTCCATGGGAGAGAGAAAAGTGGAAATGGGAGGATGTCATTCTTTTTGAGGTAACACTGTCAATGTCAATTATTTTGATGGAGATGAAAACCAAATTTAGGGTTTAGTAGGTTATGAGTTCATGCTACAATTTAGATGGAGATGAAAGCCAAAGTTATGGTTTAGCATAAGGTTATGAGTTCATGTTACAAATATTATTGAGGAGAGCCAAACTTTTGTAGGCCATAACCCATATGCTTCCGGATTGGACCCATCAAGTGATTGAAGTGAGGAACCCCTCGATTATGTATTCATTTATTTATCATTGGGTTTTCACAAAGTTCAATATAATACATTCCTTAAACCTAATATATAATCCTTAAGCAAGGATAAATAAACTTTGTAGGATTCAAAGAGTTTCATTATTACTAAATCCTTCATAAATCGCTCTGCGTGGCATTATGCCATCCAGACAGAGGAAGAGGGGCGGAATACAAAGCTATGATTACGAAATAACTAATAAAATGTAAATGAAAGGCCAAAAAAAGGAGAATATCACCATGGAAGAGAATTACATGATGCTTCATACATCTGCCATAAATGTTGTATTTTATTTTGATAAATTATGTCATAGATCTGGCATAGGTATTTCATTTTATTTTCATAAATTACATTTGTGCACTTTGGTGACTTTGTTTTGGCCATTTATTGACTAATTTGTTTCAAATTGAAAATTTTCATTTGGGATGGCATCTGAATTCTATAACTATGGTAAAACATAATGCTTAACGATGGAATTTTCAATCACATAAATAATAGATAATAATGTTATAACGGAGTCAGAGAAATGGAATAATATGAAAAATCAAATCATCAAAACAAAAGGCTTGAAAATAAAATGAAGGATGTAATTTGAAGCTACAGAAATTGAAAGTTAGTCATTTTCATATATATATATATCCATGTTTTTTACAAGGAGGCTCAGGCAATAAAATAACAAATCGTGAAAGATCCATTTCATTGATATGAAAATGGTGAGGAGGTTTTCAATTTTTTTAAATGTGTTTAATATATGGTTTATCTGTGAACTGATATATGCTAACAGCTAGGTGACGATGGACGTTTTTGACTTTTGATGATTGGAGTATTATTTACTCTAGGTTTTCCAAGCAAGAAAAGCTTATTCAATGTTAATTATGAATTTGAGTATTCAAGAAAAAATAGAACTTTAGCTTAATTTACAATTAAATTAAAATTAAATTTCATCTAAATCCATCTAACATCCATAACAAATATATATATATATATATATATATATATTGGGGGCCATAGTAAGAAATCTCTCAAGGGAGCTAACAATCTCTATGCCTCTATTTGATGTTTGTTTATTAGTATTTGTAAGGGTTTACTCATTCTATCGTTAGATACGTGAGTTTATCTATGCATGAGAAACATATTCTCCAACATAGACTCAAACTCATTTTGAATTAACATACGAAAGAATGATATTCTTCTTGAGCAAATATTTGATCTATATGAAGAATTAGTACATGAAAGAACTTTGACGAGAATAAAATAATTAATTAATTAGAATCATTCAAAGAGAAGCACATTGATTATCAGTCCCCCAAATAAATTGAAGCACAAATCATGGCCATTAGTAAATTTTTAATGAATTGACAGAAGCTTCAAAGAAAGTTACTACGAGAGAGCTACATAAGTTTGAAGTGGCAAAGGTTTTTGAAAACTAGTCTATTTTAAATGAAAAATATAATTGTATCCCATGATTTTGGTGTAAAATGTTAAAAACATAAAACAATCATAAATTTCTTTGAAAAATCAATGATTATCAATTGCCTCACTAAAATGAAATTTAAAATTTCAAAAATATCTTGATTGAAGTGACTACCAGCAAAGTGATTGGTAGATAGTTTGGTATGGGATACATATTTTGAGTGGAATATGAGAATCAAGTTTACCGTCATGTGTCAGTTAGAATTTGATTCTTTGTAAACTTAGTTGATATGGAATTACTCGAAAATCCCATGTATTTATTTCATGTAAAGAAAAATAATGACGTGAGTACTAATATATTGTAGCATTTTTTTTTAGAAGTGTACGATAATGGTAAACATGAGCATTTCATATGATTGTGGCCATTTTTGGATTTCAAGAGAAATTTTAGAGGTATTCAATGGAGGGTAAAACATCAAATTATGGGTCATACTTTGTACAAACAATCTCACTCTTATCCAAGTTAATTGTCCCTCAGTTTCCTTCCATTTTGAACATTTGTTTGAGTTAATTATTACGATTGACCATGGTTGGTTTTCATATTGAGACAATCTCTAGGGATTTATAAACCCTAAGATAAATATTATAAACCCTAAAATAGACATGGATGACCATGGTTTACCATGCTTGATTTTGATATTGAGACAATATTTAGCACAATGCGATGTTGGACCACGGTTGACCATGGTACACCATGGTTGATTTTCATATTCAGGCAATCTTTGTTACAATGTGACATTGGACCATGGTTGAACATGATTATAAACACAAGGGATTTATACTAAACCGTAGGATTAATATTATAGAACCTATTAATAATATTATACCCTAGGAATATGAGCCCTTAGATTAATAAACCCAAGGGATTGATATTATAAACCCAAGGGAAACATAAACCCAAGGGATTAATTCTAAAATCCCAATATTTTATAAACCCAAGAGAATAATATTAGACCCAAGGGATTAATATAATAAACCTAAGGTATATAAACCCTAAAATAAATATTACAAACCCTAAAATAAACATGTTTGACTAAAATAAATATGGTTGACTATGGTTGACATTGGTTGACCATGGTTGACTATGGTTGACTATGGTTGGGAGTGATATTAAACCCAAGGGATGAATATTATCAACCCAGTTTAATTATTTAAATCCACAGGATTTATATTAAACCAAAGGATTAATATTATAACCATATGAATCCTTAGATTAATATAACCAAGGGATTGCTATTATAAATCCATGGGACTAATAAACCCAATGGATCAATACTAAAAAACAAAGGGGATAATATTACACCGAAGGGATAAATATTATAAAACCAAGGTATATCAACCCTAAGATAAATATAAAACCCCTAAAATTAATATGGTTGACCATATTTGATTTTCATATTGAGACAATATCTGTGACATTGTGATGATGCAACATGGTTGACCATGGTTGACCATTATTTATTTCATATGCAGACAATATTTTGTCGCAATGCAATGTTGGACCATGATTGATTTTCATATTGAGAAAATCTTTGTCACAATGTGATGTTGGATCATTGTTGATCATCATTATAAACCAAGGGGATTTATATTAGACCCAAGGATTAATATTAAGAACACTGTGAATAATATTAAGCCCTAGGAATAAGAACCCTTAGATTAATAAATCTAAGGGATTGATATTAGAAATGAAAGGGATTAATTATAAAATCGAAGGGATTATAAACCCAAGGGAATTATATTAATCCCGAGGAATAAATATTATAAACCATAGGTATATAAACCCTAAGATAAATATTATAAACCCTAAAATATACATGGATGGCCATGGTTTACCATGCTTGATTTTCATATTGAGACAATATTTGGCACAATGCGATGTTGGACCATGGTTGACCATGTCAGACCATGGTTGACTATGGTAGACCATGGTTGGTTTTCATATTGAGACAATCTTTGTTACAATCTAACATTGGACCATGGTTGACCATGACTATAAATCCATGAGATTTATACTAAACCCTAGGATTAATACGATAAACCCTTTGAATAATATTATACCCTAGGAATACAAACTATTAGATTAATAAACCCAAGGGATTGATATTATAAACTCAAGGTATTGATATTATAAACCCAAGGAAATAATAAACCCAAGGGAACAATTCGAAAAACCCAATTTTTTATAAACCCAAGGGATTCATATTATAAACCTAAGGTATATAAACCATAAAATAAAAATTATAAACTCTAAAATAAACATAGTTGATTAAAGTAAATATGGTTGAATATGGTTGATTATGGGTTGCCCAGAGTTTTAAAACATTGATTATGGTGACAATGGGATTAATAAACCAAAGGGATTGAATCCTTTGATTTATTAATCACTTAGATTTATAATATTAATAAAATAGAAGATGAGTTTTGATAATATTTAATATTTACAATATTAGAGGTTAATTTTTCTAGTTATCATTATTATTAATATTAATGTTATAATTTAAATGATATTAATAATTTAATCTTAATAAGTTAATAGCATTAAATGTTGATAATTTCTAATATTTATTATGATTAATAATTTTCCATATTCAACTATTGCTGACCACATTCAATAATGGTTGATAATGGCTGACTATGACTAACCATGGTTGACCACGTTGAACCATGTATGACCACGGTTGTGCATGGAAAAAAATGGTTGATCATAGTTGACCATGATTAGCCATGGTTGATGATGGTTAACCATAGGGAAATTTAAATGTATTGTATTATTGGAACATTGAAGATACTCGACATTGGTTGACCATTCTAATCATGTTGATCTTGGATGACCTTTTGGATTATAAACCTAAGCGATTAATATTAAACCCTAGGATTAATATTAAAAACTGAGTGGATTATAAAATCTAGGATTAATATTATAAACCCTAATATTAATATATCAAACCTAAGATTAATATTTATCATGGTTAACCATAGAGAATTTTATTAACCATTATGGTTGACTATGTTTGTCCAATGGTTGAATTTATTTGACCATGTTTGAATATTATAAACCCTAATATTAAACCAAATATTATAAAGCGTCATATTATAAACTGTAATATTAAATCCATTATAAACTGAGTGGATTATAAACTGTAGGATTAATATTGTAAACCCTAATATTAATATATTAAACCTAAGATTAATATTTATCATGGTTAACCATAGAGACTTTTATTAACCATTATGGTTGACTATTTTTGTCCAATGGTTGAATTTATTTGACCATGTTTGAATATTATAAAACCTAATATTAAACCAAACATTATAAACCGTCATATTATAAACTCTAATATTAAATGATTTCTTATAAACCCTATTATTATAAACCTTATATTATGACCAAAATAGTTGGCCATTTATGACCATAATGGTTGACCATGGTTGACCATGTTTCACAATGGTTCATAACAATTAACCATGATTGAAAATGGTGGACCATTATGGCTGACCACATTTTACCATGGTGACCTAGGCTGACTATGTTTGACCATATTAACCATTGTCGGCCATGTTGAGCATAGGTTGGCCATGGTTTTCAAAGGTTGATTATGGTGAATATGGTTGACCAAAGATGACAATGATTGGCCATGGATGATAGAATTTTCCCATGGCTGAACATGTTTGGTGATGGTTTCACATATTTGGCCATCTTTGAGCATACTTTTATATGATAGATTATGGTTTTCCATTTTGACAATAGTTGGTCATGTTCAATCATAGAGACCTTGGTTGACCATGTTGGGCCATTCTAACCTTGGTAGACCCTAGTTTCCCATTAGGAATGAGTATACCAAGGGGTTTTATAGGGTGAGATGGATGACAATGGTTGGCCAAGGTTGACCATGGTTGAGTAAAGTTAACCATGGTTGACTATGGCTAAGTAAGCTTGTGTATCATTGAGCATAGGTGACAATGAGTGACTGACTGTGTTGGCAATGTTTGGCCATGATTGATTAAAATTATCATAATGTAAATATTATTAAAATTACTTATTGATATTAATCGTAGTATTCTTTCTATTAAGAATATTAATGTTAACTAATGATATGTTTAGAATGACCCGGATGCGGGTGTTTAACTTCGATGTGATGGGCATAACCGAGGAATGCAGCGCATGGCTTGCCCACCTGGCCACCTGCAGCCAGCACTTATGCCTCATTTATGTTACACTGTCAAGCGCCCCTTCCAACGCCGTCACACTCCGCGGCATTTATGCCAGGGGGGTGGCCATGAGTACCCGCTTCATAACTCGACTTGGCTTGGCTCATCGTCCCCATTACGCAATTCAGTGTTTGGGTTCCTGGTGCAGGTTATTCGCAATTTGTAGCTTTTCATGTTCATGCCGATGCTCTTCAGGCCAGTGGCTTCCCGGTGCTCTCAGGATGCCGACCTGTCAAGCCGACGCACCTCCGTGGGTCGAAGATGCCATTTAGGTTGTTGTTTCAATTTACTTCCTGATTTACATTAGTCTCACAGTCCATTTTGCCCACTTCTCTCAGTTTCTTTGCCTGGCTTCTTGGACCCTTCCTTTCCCTTGCTGTCTCCTGTCTGCCCGATTTCTCCTCCTCGCAGTTGCGTCGCCATGCCAAGACTTCGGCATAGACTACGGTGTCGCTGAGGCAGTGCCCGGAGCCGAGTCTCCAGCAGACACCGCTCTCCCTCCTCCAGCTCTCCTTCATCCTCCTCGGACAGCTTACGGAGACGCTCTCCCCCTGCGCGTTCTCGTCGTGGTAGGTGCTCAACCTCCTCCCCTCTGCGAGGTTATGCCGACTCCAGGCCACCTATGGCACCCCGCCCAGCTGTTTCCGCCACTCTCCATAGCCCCTCCACTGTTATTTTTCATTACCGCTGCGAGTCCAATCGACCCCTGGTTATCTCTACCATCACTGTGTCGTTTAAAGAAATTCATGGGGCCCCCTCGGATCCCCCCCCTGCTCTTTTCCCTGTTCAACCGCAAGCACTCCCGTCTTCCTCATATTTCCCTCAAGCCGTGGGCAAACACATCACCCACAATGCTGGAGAAAGTTGCTCAAATGTTCCTCAGGAAGCTGGTTTGCAGGTTGCTGGTTGTGAGGCGGACGTTCAGGTACCTCAAAGCGGTCCGAGCCACGACGACAAGAATGCTGGATGGTGCAGAATTGAGGAAGAATCGCCCTCCGGCAACTATGGTCTCTAGCGTCAACGTCCTGGTCCATGTAACGCTGCTCAATTTCCATGAATTTTTCCTATTTCTAGTCACTATAAGTTTTGATATGTACATGATGCATGACTCTGTCGAGACAACTTTAAAACTTCTATCGGGTCGGTTCCTGTCTAATTTTGCATGTCAAGGCTGGTTTCCTCTGTTGAGGCAGCATTCAAATGATCTAAGAGCCGGTTTCCCCTTGAGGGCGATTCACTTCTTGCTATTTTGCTGACTGTTGGCCTATGAAGGCCTTGTAATCGCTGTATATTATGTTTTACTAATAGAATTAGACTTACTGAGAAAAAAAAAATGATATGTTTAGAATGAATATTTTTTTTTAAATTTCAATTTTATTAATAATTTTCTTGTTAATTATTGGAAAGTAAATATTATTATTATTATTTATCAATATTAATACTATTTTTCACTCCCTACATTAAAATATTGACTCTCTTTATTTTCAACGCCTCTATGTGTACTACCTAATTACCTGAAAACTGAAAAGGTATAGAAGTTGAGACAAAGAAAAATTGTAAGCAACTTCAAATCTAGCGTTTCATTATTAGTTCTATCATTTATGTGTGAACTTGAGAAGGTTTGCACGTATAAAGTCTCAAAATGACCAAAAAAATGGGAAAGAAATGTGTTGCACAAAATACAAGTGATATAGAGTTTCATGTAGGGCTTTACCAGAGTCAAAATTCTTTTTTATTTTAAAACAAAGATAATTATAATTATTTTAACAATTATTATATTTATTTAAATATTACTTTAATTATAATTATTTTAACAATTTTAAAAATTATAATTATAATTCGTTATTATAATTAACATTGACCTTGGCTTATTATGGTTTAGTAGGGTTAACCATGCATGACTATGGCTAAGCAAGGTTGTGTACAATTGACCATTGGTGAGAAAGAGTGAAAATGATTGAGTCTACTAGAAATGTTTAACCATATTTAATTAAAATGATTAGAATATATATATTATTAATTATTAAAATTAATCTTAATACTACTATTATTAACAACATTAATGATAATATCATTAATATAGATAAATGTCTTTTCGGATTAGGCACATCATTAGGATTTGGTCGATGTTTCGAACCAACTAATGTGGTTCATCTCGAGGACGAGGTGAAAAGGCCAATCGATCTTATTGAATAAATTGTGTGGATGCATCATTGCTTGGTATTAGCCGAAGAAAACTAACCATTAAAAACTAGTCATTTTAAAAAATAATCGTTAAAAACTAACTATTTTAAAAATATAGACATTAATTAGTTAATTAGAAGTTACATTATAATATTTTATCATAATATCTATTATTTAATCAATAAAATATTTAATGTAACTTCCTATTCAATAATTAACTAATTAATGGCTATATTTTTAAAATGTTTTTAACGACTAGTTTTTAACGACTAGTTTTCTTCAGCTAATACCGGGCAATGATGCATCTACACTATTTATTCAATAAAATTGATTGGATTTTTCACTTGTCCTGACGATGAACCACATTAGTTGGTTCGAAACGTCGACCAAATCCTAATGATGTGATTAATCAAAAAATACATGTATCTATCTTATGAATCAAAAAAGTCTCAGATCTAAGAATATCATTAATAGTTTTAATCATATTGTTAGAGTGAATAAAAGTTTTAAATTTTTAATTTAATTAATATTTATATTGTTAATTATTAGAAAGTAAATATTATTATTCTTATTAATCAATATTAATGTAAATTTTTTTAACAATCTTAGTATTCTTAGTATTCTTAATAGTATTAATATTATAATGTAAACATTATTATCTTAATAATATTAAATATTAAAAAATTTAAAACCTTATTAAAATGGTTACTATTATAAATATTATTTTTTAAAACAATGTTAATATTGTATTTAATAATATTATTAGTAATATTAATTTTAATTCTTATTTTTATTATCATGATATCTCTTAATATTAATATTATATAATAATTAACATCATCACTACTAATAATAATATAAATTTTAATACTATTTTTAAATCTAACATAAACTTTGCTATAAACCCAACATTGTACCAATATAAACATTAGACCTGATTTAAATTTTAATGTTAGCTCTATTACTTCTTGTTTTGAATATATTAAATTATTATATTAATTAGATTTTAATATTATAGTGTAAAAGGTAGCCAAGTAAATATTAGAATGTAAATATTATTATTAATAGTTTTATATTAACAATGTAAATATTATTAATTATTAATATTAATATTAATAATATTTGTATTAACAACATTATTGATAATATCATTAATACTTTTAATCATATGGTTAGAGTGAATAGAAATTTTAAATTTTTATTTTAATTAATAATTATATTGTTAATTATTAGAAAATAAATCTTATTATTTTGATTTATATTAATATTACATTTTTTTAACAACCATAATATAATTAATAATATTAATATTATAATGATAATGTTATTATGTTAATAATATTAAGGGTTAAAAATTTTAAAACAGTTAATATTACTAATATTATTTTTTAAACATTAGTATTTTTAAATTTAATATAAATTTAAATACTATTTTTAAATTTAACATCAACTTTATTATAAAATTTAACATCAACTTTATTATAAATCTAATATTGTAAAAATATAAACATTATATTATTGTAACAATATAAACACTAAACTTAATTTAATTTTAATGTTACCTCCAAGAATGGTTGTTTTGAATAGATTAAATTATTATATTAATTAGAGATTAATATTGTCAATATTATTTTTAAACATTAATAATATTAAATTTAATATAAATTTAAATATTATTTTTAAATTTAACATCAACTTTACTATAAATCTAATATTGTAAAATTATAAACATTAAACCTAATTTAAATTTAACCCAATGTAACAATATAAACATTAAACCTAATTTAAATTTAATGTTACCTCCAAGAATTATTGTTTTTTTTAATAAATTAAATTATTATATTAATTAGAGAGCAATATTATAATGTGAATAGTAGCCATGCATGTATAACAATTATAATATATTATAAAATTCACACAACCTTCCATTTTTCGTTAGAGGAAGAGATGGGAAGTAAAGTTAGAGGTTATTCAATGCAAATTTTTAATCGACCCTATGGCTAAGGTTTTCTTAGTTTCTTCAGAATTTTTAATTATTTAATTACTTCACTCTTAAGATTTATGCAATCTTAGTGTTTCATTTAACCACACTGAGGCACATTTTTCATAATGGAATTGTTAGGAAGCTCACTATCAAATTTAATGAGAATTTAAATATTATGGTAATTTTAATAATATGAACTTTCTTTTAATAAATATATCATTACTTTACAATCCATGAGCATAACGATATATTGGTTCAACGAGGCTTATTACATGAAATTATTTCATGAGCTTAACGGTATATTGGTTCAACCATGCTTATTACATGAAATGATTCCATGAGCATAACGATATATTGGTTCAACGAGGCTTATTCTAAAAAATATGCTTTATCTACAAATACAAAAAATTAAATAGTAATAATTACGCCGTAAGTTGTTCCTCTTTGAAAACAACTCCCCTAGCTACCACTGTGTCCATGTTTGAGCCATTGGATCAAATGTTAGACGATTGAAATGTTTTAGGCCATTAGATCCACAAGTAAATATGATCCAGATTTATGTAGAAATAGAACAGAATACACATGTACCATAAATACAAATATGCAGCAGAAGTAACACTTCATTTCATTAATATCAAAGAACTGAAATTTGCTTAGAGACAAAATAGAAATAAACTAGCTAAGGCATTGGTAGCCTATCTCTAAGAAGAGATGTGGTGGCTACAGGCCTCTAAACTGAGTTACAATGAGGCTTGAGGGCCTATTTATTATTTACAAACAATTGAAAACCCTAAACATCAAAAACCCTAATACTAGGAGATGAAGCACCAAAACTATGGGCCCCGTTTGGGTAAATTGGTGTTTCAACTTCTCGGGGACGTAACTTTGGCATACGATCTTCGTTTGACGCGCTCAATATCTTGTTAGAAAGATCTATCCGAGGAGCACAACTTTTGGTGCAAAAAAAAAAGCTCTGTCAATCTCAGTTTTCCCAAAAAATGTCGTTTAGGGCCTCAAAACGGCTCTGGAAATTCATGACCCGAAAAACTGTCAAAAATAGTAAATTGTGCTGAAACTGAAAATTGAAAGAGACAATGGTGGGGCCCCATGTGGAATAGGTGGGTGGCCACCAATATCCACCTAGATCATTCCTCCCCCCCTTAGGAAGCAATGGTCCCCATTTCGTTGAGTTCCTCCATGAGATGAGGAAACTTCTGCTGAACTTGGTCCCTGGTGAACCATTGGCCTTGGTGCAGGGGTTGGCTAGCTTTGACAACCCGATTTTGTTGGATATTCTGTTAGCGAGTGTTCTTGATTTGCATGTCCATGATATAATCTGTGGTGGCTTGTTCCATGCAATCTGGGTTTAACTCTGTTGTTGTGAGTTGTTCTTCAATGTCAGAGGTGTCCAGTAGAGGTGGGAAGTAGGGACGAAGGTGATCCACATTGAATACTGGGTGCAGACCAAGGAATGGTAGAATATTGAGCTCAAAGGAATTGTTCCCTACCGCCTTGGTGATGGTGTATGGCCCATATCGGAGTAGGCGAAGCTTGCAGTGGGGTCCACTAAGGTACTCCTTCTACAAATGTAGCCACACTTTGTCGCCCACCTGGAAGTTGTGTGGTACCCAATGTTGATCATGTTTTTGCTTGTATTTAGTAATGACTGTGTCCAATATTTCATGAACTTGTTGGCAGATGTGCTAAATGCACTCGATGAAGCTGTTCACTTTGTCCGCTTCAGACTGGACATGAGCTGAATCGGCCTGAGTAGCCGCAAATGGCATGGCTACGTCAATGGGACATAGTGGCTGGATTCCCAAGCCCAGCTAAAAGGGGTTGTGGCCGGTTGAGCTTTGGAGAGCCCGATTATAACTATTTTGTACATAGGGAAGGCTCTCATCCCATGTGCATGGATGCTTTTAATTGTACATGTGTAGAATGTGTACGATCATTTTGTTGACGACCTCTATCTGGCCATCAGTTTGGGGATGGAAAGTTGTGGACTTGGTGAGCTTGGTGTCCAACATTGACCAAAGGCTGGACCAAAATGTACTGAGGAACCTACTATCTTGATCTGATATGATAGACTGTGGGATCCAAAAGTTCACCCACACTCATTCAAAGAAGAGTTTAGTAGTGGCTTATGTTGTGATATTCTTCTTGTAGACCGCCATAATGGCCATCTTCGAGAATCTGTCGACGACCACGAAAACATAGTCATTTTCATGCTGAAGGAAGGCCTAACATGTAATCCATGGAGATGGATTCCCAAGTTCGACTGGGGGTAGGTAGCGGAGTATAAAGGCCTTGCTTCTTGATGGTCGGTTTGGCAATGGAACAAGTAGTGCAGGATCTGATGTACTTCTCGAGATCCTGTCGAAATTTCGGCTAATAGAAATACTTCTACAGTACTGCCACTGTTTTCTTGAACCCAAAATTCCCAACGACTCGACTGTAGTGTGCTTCCCATATAATCTTCTCACGCTTGATTGAAGGAACACAAAGGTGTTCCAGGTGACACAACAATGCATCTTGGAGGTGAAAATTTGGAACTTGCGTACTGCCCAAGAGGGCCAAGTGATATGAGAGAATTCCAACACGAACCTATAGTAGAAATTAGCAAGACCCAAAAAGCTGCGAAGCTCTGTTAGAGTGGTTAGGGCTGGCCAGTCTCGAATGAATTGGATCTTGTTTGGATCCACATGCACCCCCGTTTCATCAATAATTTATCCTAGATATTGAACCTGGTTCATGCCAAAAGTGCACTTCTCCAAATTGGCACACAACATGTGTTGCCGTAGTGTTTGAAAGACTTGTCGAATGTGGTGGAGGTGCTATTCCCAAGTCTGGCTGAAGATCAGAATGTCATCCAAGTACACTACTACAAATGAGTTGGTGAATGGCCTCAATATGTCATCCATAAACCTCATGAAGGTTGCGGGAGAATCCGTCAACCCGAAAGGCATGAAAAGTCATTCGAAAAGGCCCTCCTTGGCTTTGAAGGCAGTCTTCCACACATCGAAGGGTTCGATGGGTACCTGGTGATACCCAGACTTCAATTCAACCTTGCTGAAATATTTCACCCCTTTGAGTTGGTCTAGAAGGTCATCAATCCGTGGGATCGGGTACCTATTCCAGACAATGATCTTGTTCAGCGCCCGATAGTCAATACAAAGTCTCCAAGTCCCATCGTTCTTCTGTACTAACATGATCGGGCTCCCACAGGGCGATGAACTTGGTCGGATGTGACCTTTCTGCAGCAGCTCCTGAATTTGCCTCTTTATTTCATCGCTCTCCAGAACAAAGCACCGATAGATCGGTCCTTTGGGTAGCGGCACACCTGGGTCAGATAAATGGGGTGCTTGACCTGACAGTGAAGAGGCACCCCTATGGGTGAGGTGAAAATGTCTCCATACTCCTCCACAACCTTGTCCATTTGTTGTTGTCATGCAGAGGAGCCATGTCTAGAGGTTGTGGCCACAATCTTCTTCTTTCCCTAGGGGCGGATCATGAGGAAAACAAATTTTCTAGTTAGGGAAATGAGCTTACTGCATTGTTTTATAGTAACCAAAGAGATAGTGGTAGGCGGTGGTACCACTGGTATCCTGTACAACTTATTTCCCAAGGTAACAATAAAAACACAAGGCCGTGACTCATACACATCATGTCGCTTCCATAAGTATGGTTGGCCTAATAATACATCACAAACTTCAAGACGAACAACATCACACAGTACCTCATTTGTAGAGAACGTGCTATAGGGGAAGAGTGGCTTGTTGGGCTGACGCGGAGATCCCGTCCTTGGTGAAGCCACCCAATGGTGTATGGTTGTGGGTGCGCTATGGTCGGCAAGCCCAACCGCTTCACATCTTCTAAAATGAGGTTTTTTTGGCTCCCATTGTTGACAATGAACCATAGCAGGGAACCCGTTACGCACATCTGGGAGTGGAAGAGATGCTCTGCCTCCTCTGGATCTTATGGTTCCTCCTTCTGGATCTTCGTAGTGGCAACAGTGGCGTTGGGCTCTGCATCAATAATATGTTTACCTTTTTCATTCACCTTGTCAGGTTCTGATTCAGAGTCGGAGCATGCATCTGATTCATAAGCCCTCATCTCGGCCACCAACGACTGCTTTGCCCGACACTCTCTTGTGTTGTGAGTGGAGCTCTTATGGAACTCACACCACTTTCTCCTATCCTTCTTTGGCTTCACGGTGTTTTTCTTTGCTTGTGTCTTTGGCAGGTTGTCTTGGGCTACCATGCCTTGGATTTGTCCTTTGTTCTATGGTTTGGGGGCACCTTTCCCTTGCTTTTGATTCGCAGATCCAAAGTCTCGATTCTTCTAGTGGACTGCTGCTCCAATCTTGGCTTGCTGTGGTATGTCATGCCAAGCGGAGATATTGAGAACTCCATTTCCTCTAAATGTATCTGTGGCAGACAAACTCACGACCACTTCAGCTGGAAATGTTTCTCTGAATCTTTGATACCCAACTTTGTGCGCAGGGTATGGAACAGATTCGTCAGCTCGTGCACATCTTGATCTCTTTGTTGTCGCAGCGTGGTCCATTGTATGTACATGTCCTCATAGCTCCCTACGGGATAGTACTGTTCCTTGACGGCGTCTCGGAAAGAATTCCAAGTTGGTACAGCCGAGAACAGAGAGGGTTCTGTCTGGTCCTTGTTCTCACAGTAGGTTTCCCACCAGTCCTTAACATGGGGGTAGCTTTGAGGAGTGCAAAAATAATCTTCTCCCGGTCTGAAAAGTCATGAACAGAGAAATATCCTTCTAATAGATTCAACCATCTATCTACGGCATCTGCGTCTATTTGACCCTCAAATATGGGAATGTCAAAATTTACTTGTACCTTAAAGGGATTCGCAACTCCAGAGTGGCTACTGGATGCAGATGCGCCGCCGGTGGGCAGCCGTTGAAGGATCTGAACAAAGTTATCCATCATCGCGTTCCTTTGTTTTTCGAGGGCCTCCTCGAGCAATATTTTGATAGGATCTCCTGCTCCCTCATCTTTCTTTTCGTCCCCATGGGCGTCCGTCGAGGTTTGCGAGGCTGATCTTGCAAAGGTTCCACCAGATCAAGCCCTAGCTCCTTATACCCCCGACTGTTTAGAAATAAAATCAATAACGCCTTTGGTAGCTTGTTGTGGAGAAGAGATGTGGTGGCTATAGGCCTGCGGGCGGGTTACAATGAGGCTTGAGGGCCTGTTATTTTTGAGAAACAATGCAAAACCCTAAACATCCAAACACGTAACCGTAGCAAATGAAGCACCAAAACTATGGGCCCCATTTGGGTAAATTGGTGTTTCAACTTCCCGGGGACGTAACTTTGGCAAACAATCTTTGTTTGACGTGCATCATACCTCATTAGAAATATCTACACGAAACGGTAGCTCTCGGTTTTCCCCAAAAATGTCGTTTAGGGCCTCAAAACGGCTCGGAGGATTCAGGGACCCGAAAAACATCAAAAATAGTAAGTTGTGTTGGGCAGAAAAGGCGAAAGAGACAATGGTGGGGCCCCAAGTGGAATAGGTGGGTAGCCACCAATATCAAGCTGAATCTAAATAGTTTTATATATGTTTTTATAATGTTAGTTTTTATTTTTATTTTTAATAAGTTAGATTGAATTTAGGTTTTGGTGATTTTTAAGTTAAAATGTTGTTATTAAAAATTTGTTATATTTTAACCTCAATTTTTTTTTGATAAAATTTAAATTAATAACTTAATAAAACTAGATTTTACATAAATTAGTTTAATGAATAAAAAAAAAATATGTAAAATACAAAAACATTAAATTTTTGGATTGGTGCAAATGACTGTTTTCATTACTTTTGCTATTATGGTAATTTGTTAGATTTTAACCTCAATTTATTTAATAAAATTTAAATTAATAACTTAATAAAACTAAATTTTATATAAATTAGTTTAATGAATTAAAAGAAATATGTAAAATACATAAACATTAAATTTTTGGGTTTGTGCAAATGACAATGTTCATTACTTTTGCTATTATGGTGACATCTTGAACCTTTCTTTTTCAATCAAATTGTCATCTTTATATTAATACATTGCATTATCTTATTGAGTTATTTTGGTACTGAAGGATTGTCATTAGATTTGAAGACGCTATATGCAAATGTAAATGGTACCCATGAGAGTATCCGTGAAGGAAGAATGACCGTATCTCCAAAACAAAGAGTATCTGTGAAGGAAGAATGAGAGTATATGTAAATGTAAATAGTTTTATTTTTATATATGTTTTTTATAATATTAGTTTTTTTTTAATAAGTTACATTGAATTTAGGTTTTGGTGACATCGTCAAACCCCCCTTTCTCAATCAAATTTCCATCTTTACCTTAATGCATTACATTATCTTACTAAGTTGTTTCTGGTGGTGAAGGATGGCTAATGAATTTGAAGGCTTTGTATGCAAATGCAAATGGTACATGTGAGAGTATCCATGAAGGAATAAATACAATATCTATAAACAAATGGCAGGAAAATACTAAATAGTCTTATATATGTTTTTTATAATGTAATTTTATTTTCTCTTTAATAAATTAGATTGAATTTAGGTTTTGGTGAGCTTTAATGTTATTTGAAAAAACAATAAAATGTTGTTATTAAAAATATATTAGATTTTAACCTCAATTTTTAAAATAAAATTTAAATCAATAATTTAATGAAACTAAATGTTACATAAATTAGTTAATTTATATTTAATGAATAAAACATAATAATATATAAAATACATAAACATTAAATTTTTGTTTTCGATAAAATCTATATCATAAAATTAAACTCCACACAAACAAATTAATCTATATTACATGGATAAAAAAACAATATAAAAAAGGAAAATAACTATTTATATATTTAAATATTACATTTTTGTGTCACGATGCTCTCTAGCAAAGTATGATAGAAATGTTTTAATGTCATGTTTAACATTTTTCCTAAAAATAAAAATACAATAAAAAATAAAAATAATAAAGTAAAATAATAATAAACTATAAAAACAACCCATGGTATTCATGTGGAATGTAGTTTATTTAAAGGGGTAAATTAAGATGGCCTCCTAGATCAATTCCAGACTAGAGGATGTGATATACAAACTTCTTTTAGATTGAAAAGAGAATTTTTCCCTCTCATAAATAATATATATCTAAACTACATGTTTAATAAAAAACAATTAATTGTTTATAACCATTATTCTTTTAAAATTTTACATAATAAAATGTACCTAAATTTTCAGACATCCAAATATACATAGTTTTTCTTGTTCTATATTAATTTTGTTACAACTATTTTATTATTCCAAAATACATGGTTTTTTTTGTTATATATTATTTATGTTACAATTGTTTTATCATTCATGAATAGTATTTCTTAATATATTAAAAAATTAAATTAATAATGAAATTTTTTGAAAAATGTGATTTTTTTTAAATTTCCAAATTATTTCACAGACATGATTTATCTTGAGCAATAATGATCAATGTTTGTAATTCTCATTTCTTAAATAACACTAAATTTACCTTTAATTACTTAATTGTAATAGTTTGTAACTACATAATTTTAAACAAATTTTTTCACTACATAATTTTAGCTTTTATAATCTTTTTATTTTTAAATACCAAACAAAACTTACAAAAGAAAAAACCCACTCAGCCCTTACTGTAGATTATAGTTTTACAAAATTGAGACTATGTGATTAACAATAGAGTAATTTGAGACAACACTAAGGGGTTTTTCATACAAGTTTTATCATAACCTTTACCTCCATCCAATATATATTGTACAATTTTATAAAGAGAGAGTGTATTCTATTTTATAACCTGATCCACAATCAAAGAAAATGGCTAGGGATTTCACAAGTTATTAGTTTGTAACATGATCCACAATCAAATAAAATGGCTAGGGATGTCACAAGTTATCATTCACACAATGATTTATTGACATTCTCAGTTGAAATGGATCTTATTAGATGCATGGTGGCTAGAGACACTAAACAATTCAAAACAAATATTTGTTATGACATCGATATTGTCTACAAACCATCCAAATCTCCCATCTTATACAACAATTTCTAACAATAACCGCTCAATTTACTCTCCAATTTTTGAAACCCCCACCCATGTTGGGGAGATCACAGTGTAAAATCAAATGTTCTTGTGGTTTTTTAAAGGGTTCATAAACAAAACAGATAATGAGAAAGTCAATATTGTGATATAATAACTTATTTTTGAATCATTGTGACAAACAAAACATCACATTAGCTCATAGAATATATCTAATGCTATAAGGATCTAAGATGATAACAAATTTTTGAATCATGATAACTAGGTGACAACCAAAAGTAAGTTTTAGCCATAAGAAAAAAATCACAAGAACTCACATAATATATCCAAGGTTGCAATGAAACCCATACATAGTGATGGATATCATGGGAATTTTAGTCCACATAGAACACCACCCTAAAAATTCTATACTCTTGATCAATTTAGAATAACCTAAGATGTTTAGATTTGATGTTGAGGTGGGTGGTACAATAATTGAGGATGCTTCTTAAAGGGTAAGGGAATTTAGATACTCTATCCTTCCACCAAAACTATAAAAAGTGAGACTTGTAGATTATAGTTTTACAAAATTGACACTATGTGATTAAGAATAAGTTACAAACATCAGGTATTTAAAAAGTAATAAGAGGAAGGTACACAAGGGACATGGTAATTAATGTGATTCTTTGTACTATTTTTATTTAAAATAGTAATTTGTATTTGTATTTTTTAAATGAATATTGTTAAATGTGTTGACCTATTTTTATTTAAAATAGTAATTTTTATTTTTATTTTTTGAAATGAATATTTTTAAATGTGTAATTGAGTAAAATGTATTAAATTGATATTCTAATTTTTAAGATATTTATTTAAAAAATTCAAAGTATGGTGAGTTTTGTTTTATTAAGCTTTACTCTAGATGTGCAGAGAATTGATTTATCTCAAGTCCCAAACAAAATTCTCAAGTCCCAAACAAGATTCTTCTTTCTCTTCTTATTCTAGCTTGCACCTTGACACTACTCCTCTCCTCCTCCTTGCGCAAATTTATAGTCTTGTATAAAATATCAAGAAAGCTATGCACAATATCCAACACCATAGAGTAAGACATGTTGAATATATGGAATCCATTTTCGTTGATACACATGAGAAGTGCAATGAAAAATCTTGGAGTTTGGAAAATTTCACGAAGCTTATCTCATGTTTCATTCATTTAGATCTGAAGTATATGGAAGAAGAAAAGCAAGACAATGGATACTTATCAAGAATGTATGATTCTTCAGAAGGAAACGACATTGAAAATACTATGCATGAGTGTGGAAGAATATTGAAAGCACGAAGGCATACTAAGAGAGGACATCTCTCAGTTGCTCTGGTTGCATGCGTTTTATAGAAGCAGGGAAAGTAGGGGAAGGAAGAAGAGGTGTTCGCTATTCGTAGCGTGTCAATCTCTCTTTTGGAAGGACATGCCATTCAGTGAATGTGGGGATTTTGGGTGAGGTTGTCCGTCAATTTTGACTTGACTTGTGTCATTCAGTGAATGCGGAGCCGGAGTTTTTGGTTGAGGCTGTCAATCAATTTTGACTTGACTTTGTAAAAAGTGGTCTCGTGCAAGGAGGCCATCATTATGGGTGGCACCATGGCAGTGGTAGAGTGACCAATTAATTGTAAGACCAGAGGCAAAAGAGTGTCCATAAAATTTGGTTTTCATCTTTAATATTTTTCTAGAAAATTCGAATTAATAGTTAATGATTTGGCATTACATAATTTAACGCTTAAAATTAATTTTACAAAAGAAAATATTTAACAATAAAAAATTGAAAAGATAAAAAAATAAATAATAATTTAATACTTAAAATTAATTGTATAAAAGAAAAAAAAGTTATCAATAAAAATTTGAAAAGATAAAAATTAATGTTAACTTTTAGAAAATTTGAATATCATGTTAATTAACTAGAAAAGCCTTTAGTGATAAACTCTAAATTATTATTTACATTTTTTTTATGTGACGGTTTTGATAGTTTTTAAAAAACACATATCTATATCTTAATTTTTAAACATCATTGAAATAAAATTTTGCTTGCATGAATTTTTAGATTTTTCTCTAAATAGGTGGTGGTAAATGCTTAATGTTTTAAGTTTTTATTTTTGTCTTACTTGATTATTTCTCTTCGGCCATGTAATGTTCTTTTACTCATTGAAAATGCACCCACTTAAGAATTTTACTATTTAAATCTCTTCACATTCTCAAGTTGTGTTCTATGGGAATGCATCCCTTAGGGTGAGGAGCACATTCTCCGTGTTTCTCACACTCTCGCGATGGGGGAGATGTCCAGGAAAACGCTTCCCCACATTCCACTTTTGGGGAATTTTGGGGAGAAGCGAGAGGAAGAATTTCCTAACATGGGGGATGTGTTTCTCCAAATGAAGTGCTTGTGGGCATCTTTCTTCAAAAAGGGTTACATATCCCCCTTGAATTTTTCCTAAAAATAATATTTTATTAGTGTGTAATCCTAATATTCAACACTAGGGCCTATTGCTGCTATGTAATTAATGGTAATGTTAAATTAATAAATGTTAATTGTTTTAGGATGTTTGAAATTGGTTCCAACCTCATTGAATTTCATATGAACAAAATAAAATTTTAAATCTCACTCAAAATCTAGCAGACCTAATAGTTTTCACGATTTCAGGAATGGGGGATTGTAATGTCTACATTTGATTCTATATCACATGTTAGGGTATGGAACTAGCATTTAATCAAGAGTAAAAGTGCGCTATGTACCTAGATGATAATGTCATCGATTGTTGGACTCCTAGATGTCAAGGCCCTACTAAAATTGTACATATCACTCAAACAAAACCTTGAGATGTTGAGCCTGCAAGTTAATGATAGTCTCTCGTGACATGATAGTGGTAATGCAATCTTGGAAAAATAACAATTTGTTACCTTAAAGAAATAATTGTAGGTATTTACATAATGAATTTAAAGTTGGTGTAAAAAATAGTAAAGAAATGAGTTTTCTTGAACAAAGTTGGGGAAGGAATAAGATGCCTTCACTCTTCATAGGGTGTAAATTCCTCTGGAGGAGGTGCCATGCATTGAATGCATAGTTTTTGGTGAGGTTGTCAAAAATGTTGGGTAAGGAAGAAGATGCCTTCACTCTTCTTAGAGTGTATATTCCTCTGCCATACATTGAATGCATAGATTTTGGCAAGGTTGTCAACCAATTTCGACTTGACTTTGTAAAACACTCCTAGATGCAAAGAGGCCATCTTTTTGCGTAACACTGCCAGAATGACCAATTAATTATAAGGCAAAAGGCTAAATATTCCATTAATGGATGTATATAAGATTTGGTTTTCATCTTTAATATTTTTCTATAAAATAAAAATTAACAGTTAATAATATGATGTGAATTAAGTTGTCAAAAAAATATATTATAATTTTTAAAAACACCTTTATTATAAATTTTAAAAATAAATAAATATATATATACATATATATATATATATATATTATAATTATAATATATATATATATATATTTTATTAATATTTTTGCAAATATTTTAAAATTAATTAAACATAAAAAATTATAATTATAATATATTAATTAAAGATAAAATCATAATATTGATTTACTAATTTAATTATATAAGTATCAAATTTATAAACATAATTTTCTTCCAATATAATTTATATATACTAAATACATTACGTTGGACTATATATATTATTCATTAAAAGAGAAATAAATTGACAACGAATCATTAATAATATATAGGTTATCATTTTAGATTATTTACATCATATAAGTCTTAAAAATATGTCAATTTAGCTAGTTTGCAAAATATATGTGATTAGTTTAGATTATTTACATCATATACACATTAAAAATATGTCAATTTAGCCATTTTGCAAATAAATATAGATAGGTTAAGTATTTGTGTCTAATTTACATAATTTTAAATATAGAAAAATTATTTTAATTACTTTAATGTGTGATTTTATTTTAATTATATATTAATTTATGAAATATTTAGAGTAGATATTTTATTTTTTAAAGATATAAAAATTTGTAAAAGAATGAAAATTAGAGTTTAAAAATAAATTTAGAAAAACAAAGTAAAAGATAACTATGGAAAAAATTGATTATAAAAGAAAAACAAAAAGCAATAAAAAGTTGAAAAGACAAATATTAATGATAATTTCTCAATTAAATTTAGTAAATTAATAGACAATTTTTTCAAGAAAGATCAATATCATGTTGATTAATATATGGAACTTATCTTGATTAACTCTAAACCATTATTTACATTTTCTTGATGTGATTATTTTAAAATATTTTAAAAGACTCTAAAAATATCTTAATGTTTAAACATTATTGAAATAAAAAATTGTATGTATGGATATAATAAATGTTAAAGAAGAAAATCTATCGGTTTATTTTCCAGTCTAATTTATCTAGAATCTTGTAGGGATTCATTGAAATCACAAGTTTTACTAGGGGACTCTTCACAATCCAAGTGCCCCGTGGATTTTTCACTGTGTTGAATTCATATATGTAGTCAGAAAAACAGTTTAAAAAACAAAAATCAAGATTTGAGCACATTTTTTTTTTAATTGCAGCCACAAATTTGTCTACACTCCAAAATGTATCACTTATAGACAACTCTGAAAAAAAAAATTGTTATATTTTTTGCTAAATAGATGCTGGAAAATGAGTATGGCATAGAATAAGTTAAATGCTTAATTTTTCAATTTTCAAATTTTGTCTTACTTGACTACTTATCTTCCACCATGTAATGCTCTTCACATATTTAAAATGCATCCACTAAAGAATTGGACTACATAAAACACTTTATATTGTCAAACAACATTCCACGGGGATGCATTCCCTAGGGTAGGAGTGCATTCCCCACGTTTCCCACACTCTCAAGATGGGTGGATGCCTTTGGAAATGTTTCCCTACATCCCCCTTTTGGGGAAACTCAGGGAGAGGCGAGAGGAAACATTTCCCAAACACGGGGGGATGTGTTTCCACAAATGAGGCGCTTTTGGGCATCCTTCTTAAAAAAGGGTTATGTGTCCCCCTTGATTTTACTTGAAAACATTAATTTATTAGTGCGGAAGCCTAATATTCAACACTATGGCCTTGCTTATGCTATGTACTTAATAATAATGCTAAATTATTAAATTATTAAATTTTAATTGCTTCAAGATGTTTGGAAGTGGTTCCAACTTCATTGGATTTCATATGGAGAAAATAAAATTTTAGATCCCACTGAAAATCCAAAATCCTTAACGATTTTCACGATTTCAGGATTGTGCGGGATTACAACTTCTTCCTTGGATTATATCATGTATGAGGGTATGGAACTAGCATTTAATCAAGAGATCCAAACCCTCTATACAACTAGATGTTGCAGGCACAGATTGTTGAACTCCTCTATCATGACCCTAGTAAAATTGTTCCTATCACTCAAACAAAATCTCAATTTTCGAGTGGGTGCAAGCTATTGATGGCCTCTCACGACGTTTTAGTAGAAATGCAAGCTTGGAGAAACAACAATCAGTTAACTTGGAGGAATCATTATAGGTATTTACACAATGAATCTAAAGTTGGTATAAAAAGATGAAAAATAGAAAAATAAATTAGCTTTTCATATATATATATATATATATATATATATATTGTTTAACTATGTGAAGTTTGAGTTTTCTTATCATTGGTATGTTATTTTTCATGCAAAATATTATGAATATGTTTTTGATAGTGCAACCTTTGAGTACCCAAATGATGGAATATTGCTAAAAAAATTTGTAGGGCTTTAGAGAATATAGTGTTTTTGTGCAAAACTATTTTTTCCAAATTCATGATCTTAATATATATATGTGTGTGTGTGTGTGTGTGTGTGTGTATGTATGTGTGTGTATGTATAGGTATATGTATATATATATGTGTGTGTGTGTGTGTGTGTGTGTGTATGTATGTATATATATATATTATGAAAATAATTATACCCTTCAAAGTACAAGGCCTTTTTTTAGTGCAACCTAAAAGGATCTTGAGAGAGAGAGAGAGAGATATGGTGGAAAAGTGAGAGAGATAGGGTAAGAGGGTGGGGAAGGGAGAGAGAGGGAGAGGAGGGGAGAGAGTTGTAGGAGACATAGGGATGAAAATAGAGATAGATTTAGAGGGGGGTTTCGTGTGTGTGTGTGTGTGTGTGTGAGAGAGAGAGAGAGAGAGAAAGAGTGAGGGGTGAGAGAAAGAGAGAGATATAAGGGGGGAGAGAGGAAGAGAGAGATATAAGGGGGGAGAGTGGAAGAGTGAGAAGTAGAGAGATGAAAAGGGAGGAGAGAAAAACAAAGGTGGAGGAATTGACGGGGAGAGAGGGAGAGGGGGAGGAAGGGAGCTAGAGACATGGTTGGAGGGAACAAAGAGACAGAGAGTTGGAGGGTGGTTTTTTTAAGGAGGAAGGGATAGAGGAATAAAGGAAGTGGGAGTGGTGAGGAGAAAGAAGGAGAGAGGGAGGGATTAGGGGAATGAGAGAGAAGGAGAGAGGGAGGGAGATAGAGAAATAATAAGATGGTTGATAAAGGGAGAGAGAGAGAGAGAGATTCAGAGAGGGGGGGAAGAGAGAGAAAGTGTGTGTGCGTGAGGGGGGGAGAGAGAGAAGGAGAGAGGGATGTAGAGATAGATTTGGAGTGAGAAATATGGGTGGTGGGGGGAAGAATAGATAGAGAGTGACAGAGAAAGGGATAAAGGAGAGGGTGAGGGAGGTGGGATAGGAGAGAAAGAGAGGGAGAGAGAGAAGTGGATATGGGGTGAGAGAGAGAGAGAGAAATTTGAAATGAGTTTGTTGTGAAGGAGGGATTAATGAAGTGAGGGAGGGATAGAGAAATAGAGGAAGAGGGAGAGAGAGGGGGTCGGTTGTTAGGTCCCTATAATACTAGTGTATCCCTTTATTGTTGTTAGTGTATCCCCCTTATTGTTATTATTGTACCCCTGTAGCCCCCATATTGTTATTATTGTGCCCTTACATTATTAATGTTAAGTCGGCTAGGATTATGTCGTGGCCCCATGGACTCCTATATATAGAAAGGAGGTTGTGTCATTTGTATCATCCAATAATTTTCTCATTTATGTAATGTAAAGGAGGTTTCAGCCTTGAAGTGGATTATTTCTAAGGTGTTGATCTCTCTTTTCTTCTATTTTTGGAGCTAGTTTCATAACATTTGGTAACAGAGCTTTGGATTCTAGAGTTTCGCTACTCCATACAGGTCATCGTGTAATTTTCGCTATAATTTTTTTTCTACGAAGATTCAAAAGCTGAAATTTTTATAGAGCGAAGCAGAAATCCTGAGGAACGTCATGAAAAAATTTCAGATCTTGGTTCGCAATTTTTTTAGAGATATGATCAGTGGAAGGTAGGGTTTTTCAGGCTCCCGAATTTCACCTAAACAGGTCATCGTGACATTTTCACTATAACTTGTTTTATACGAAGGTACAGAATCTGAAATTTTTACAGAGCGAAGCCAAACTCCTGAGGAAATTCGTGTAAAAATTTCAGATCTTAGTTCGCAATATTTTTAGAGATATGATCTATGTAAGTAAGGGTTTTTTCAGGGTCTTGAATTTCACCTAAACAGTTCATCGTATAATTTTTGCTATAAATTTTTTTCTACGAAGGTTTCAAAGCTGAAAAGTTTACAGATCGAAGCCAAACTCCTGAGGAACGACGTGTAAAATTTTCAGATCTTGGTTCGAAATATGTTCGGAGATATGATCTGTGGAAGTTAGGGTTTTCTCAAGCTCCCGAATTTCATCACAAAGAGGTGACCATGGGAAAATTATCAAAACTCTCTCTCTAAGCATCAGATTGGAATTCTGTAATAAGTGGCTGCAAGTAAACAGACTTTAGTAACCTGTATATCAAATTTAGAGCCGAAGGAGGAAACTATGACACCTGGCACACCGTACAAGTTCGTTCTACTGAATGAGTCCATAATTATGTCATTGTGGGATATTGGGCATAAATTTGTCTTAAAGCATCCAAATCAGGTCATAACTGTCACATTAAAAAGAATATTCAAAGGGATACTATAGGACCTAATTTCAGATATTCAAGATCCAAAATCACAGAGATAATTCTGGTTTAATATAGACCTCCTAAAAAGCAAGAAAAAGGTGTGTAATTGTTTTTTAAAATTGCATAACATTTGTTTGAAAAATCAGTCTGAAGTGATTCCAAGGGCATATTGAAGAATTTTTATCAGTATTGGGTTCTATAATGCCTCCCAAAAATAATTCCACACCCATTAAGCCCTATGAAAGCTATACTATGATGCATGAAGAGGAAGAATTGGAGTATGAGATATCAAAATTACGGTACCAAGTGCAACAAATTTCGATCTTACAAAGAGAAATAAAAGATGACATAGATGGTTTAAAAGAAAAAATGGAGGTTAAGTTGGACGGTTTGAAGGATCAAATGAAAGCTAATATGGATGATAAAGTAGTGGAAGATCACATCGAACATCAACAACAAGTTCTCCAACTCTCAAAGGATAACCTAACTTTGGTGCAGAATCAAAATTAACAACAGGAAGATCAACATCACGGTGAAAGAAGTTATAAATTAGTCATAGAAACAAGAACTCAACAACTACCAAATCGGTCAATTTTAGAGTATCCCAACAAGTGGAAGAACTTACCCATTGAAGATTCCACATGGGAGGATGACAATTTTATACAGAAGAATCCATAAATAATCAAGTGTTGAGGGAAACACTTGTTTGAAGGAGAGGGGCATGTTAGGTCCCTATAATACCAGTGTATCCCCTTATTGTTGTTAGTGTAGCCCCCTTATTGTTATTGTTGTACCCTTGTAGCCCCCATATTTTTATTATTGTGCCCTTACATTATTATTGTTAGGTCAGCTAGGACAATATTGTGACCCCATGGACTCCTATATATGGAAAGGAGGTTTCCCCCTCAAAGTGGCTTATTTCTAAGGTGTTGATCTCTCTTTTATTCTATTTTTGGAGTTGGTTTCATAAAAATGGTATTTAGGGAGGGAGGGAGAGAAGGAGAGGGGGAGGTATATAAAGATATAATCAAAGGGGGGGCACGGGGGGAGAGACAAAGATCAATTGGGGAGAGATCAAGAGATATAGTAAGGGTGTGAGGGAGACAAAGAGATAAAGAGAGAGGGATGGAGATAGAGATAGATTTGGATGTGTATGTGTGAGTGTGTGTGTGTGTGTGTGTGTATGAGAGAGAGAGAGAGAGAGAGAGAGAGAGAGAGAGAGAGAGAGAGAGAGGGAGAGAGAGAAGGTAGAGAGGGAGATAAGTGAGAGAGAGAGAGAGAGAGAAGGGATAGAGGGAGATAAGTGAGAGAGAGAGGGAGAGAAGGAAATGTTTGATTGGGGTTGTTGTGAATGAAGGACTGAGGGAATGATGGAGGAAGGGAGAGATAAGGGGGGGGGCGATAGAGGAAGAGTGAGAGGTAGAGAGTGCGATGGTGAGGAATAGAACTTGGATAAGTGGAGGGAGTGATGGGGAGTGAGAGAGAAGGAGATAGGGAGGGAGATACGGTAGATCTATAGGGAAGAGGGATGGGAGAGAGAGAGTGATCGGGGAGAGATGGAGAGAGATAACAATAGAGATGATAGGGGAGAGAGGGGGAGAGGGAGAGGGAAGAAGAGATAGAAATAAAGACATAATTATATATATGGAGAGAGAAATATTGGGGGAAGATAAAGAGAGATAGGAGGGAGAGAGAGTGGGGGAAGTGAAAGAGAGAGAGGGAGAGAGATAGAGAAGGGAGCAATAGAGATAGAGAGAGCAGGACGTGAGGATAGAGAGAGAGAGAGTTGTGTGGGGTTTTTTGTGAAGGAGGGAGGGAGAGGAGGGGGAAGAGAGAGGATGTGTTAGAGACAGAGAGAGTGATGGGGAGAGTTGGAAGATAATGAGATAGTGGTAGGAGTGATGGAAAGTGAGAGAGAAGGAGAGAGAGAGGAAGATAGATACATGTTTGGATGGTAGAGAGATATAGAGTGATAAGAGAGACAAATCCCCATCTACCTCCCGCCACTATCCTCTCCCTCTATCACTCACTCACTCATTTCCCCTCTCTCTCTCTCTTCCACTCTTCCCCTTTCTCCTACTATACCTCTCTCTCCCTTCCCTTCTATCCTCCCCTTTCCCTCTTAACATGTCTCTATTCCTACCCTTTTCTCTCTCTCTCTACCCACCCTCTCTCTCTCCCTCCCTCCCCATATCAATCTCCCCCATTTCTCCCCTCACTCTAACTCCCTCCTATATCTATCTCCATCTCTCCCTACACCATCTCCTCTTTCTCCATATCCCTCTTCCCCTATTCCCCACCCCCCTCTCTCTCATGCACACACACACACAACCATCCATAAATCTATACAACCTCTCCCCCTAACTCCATATCCTCCATATCTCTCTCTCTCACTCATTCACTCCATCTCTATATTTCCCACTTCACTCCCCTTATCTCTCCAAATTCCTCCCTATGCCTTCCTCTCTTTCTCTATCCCACTCTTCCTCCCCCAATCCCTCCTTCCCAAAAACCCCCTAAAATATGTTTCTCTCTTCCCATCTCTTATTCCTCTCTCTCCCATTCTCTATAAAAATTTCCCCCCCCTCTCTCTCATGCAAACTCCATCACTCTCTCACCCTCTCTCCATTTTCCTTGCTCTCTCCCTAAATATCCCTCCCTTTCTCCCTTCCCTAGTATTCCCCCTATTTCTTTCTTTACCTATATAGATCCCTCTCTTCCCCTCCTCTCACTATCTCTCTCAATCTTGACCTCTCACTCATTCACTATCTCTATATCCATCTACCCCTCTCTCCTTCACTCCCTCTCCCCTTCTCTCTTCCCTTGTATATCCACCCTCCTTCCTCTTCCTTTATCTATTTATTTACCCCCCCCCCTCCATTAGTCCCTCCTTCACAAAACCCTCCTATATGTATCTCTCTCTCCCCCCCTACTCCCTCATTTATTCTCAAATATTATAGTCATACCAGCATTCACACACTTTAAGGAATGTGCATGCACTTTAAAAAGTGAGTGTGTACTTTTGAAAACGTCGACACTTTTAAAAAAGTGCACGCGAGCTTTTGAAAATGAACGTGTGCTTTAGAGAACATGTGCACACTTTCAAAAGCATAGTGCACACTTTTAAAAAAATGCACGCATTCCTGAATGTCTCTGTGTGTGTGTGATTTTAAAAATGTGACGGTTATATTGAAAAATCCAAGCTGATAAGAATGCATGGTGATTTGGGAATAACTAAGGCTATAGGATAGGAAGTGCATGCACATTTTTAAGAATGTGCACCCATTCCTACATGATTGTGTTCATTATGGCCCCGTTGACACTTTTGAGGCTATCATCTTCATGTGAGCAATGTTTAGCATGTTAAAGAAATTTATTATCTTATTTTAATGCTTAGAGGGAGATATTGATGATGAATATCCCAATATAGGCATTGATTTTGATGATATGTATATATTTGTTGTAGCATCATTTTTTGTTGACTATAAAGGCCATTTAGAGCCTCTTTGTTGATGTATTTTGATTCAAATGTGGATTGCACTTAGTACTATTTCGGTTATATGCACCCTTACTTACTATATATATGAGAAAATTTGCATATTTTCATCTAATGTTTTGGATTCATATGGATGCACATGAACATTTACATTTCCTTTCAATATTTGATATTTATGGATGTTTTGGTCTACCAATTTTTTGGTCTAGTTTTTTTTTTTTTGTGGGGGGGTTCCTAATTTTGGGGTCAACCAATTCAATGACTCATCTAGTTCTGATAACATTGGTTCATTGTCCATTATTAATATTTAATTTTAACTTTTGAGTCTTTAGTCTAGATATTGGTGACCATATGCCAAGTCTTGTACTCATCATTTTTTACTATTTTTGAGTTTGAGTAATTTCAATTTATTATTCCAGTCTTCATTGAGACTATTCTACTTAGTACTAATTAGATTATAGAATAATAAATGATGAATTTAAATTAATTTATACAATATTTTACTATTTATATTTCATTGAATCATTTATGATGTATGAATCAAGAAATTTCATAAATAATTTCAATTTTAATCTCTCTCTCTCTCTCTCTCTCTCTCTCTCTCTCTCTCACACACACACACACACACACACACACACTCGTTGATGTCCCCCCCACCACCCTTGAATTTATCTAAAATTTCGGGGTGCTCCCACATGCCTCCCTATACATCTCCCCATCCTAAAAATTTTGTGGAATAATGTTCTCAAGATAGGGAGGGACATATATGAAATGATAAAAAATAGACAATTATGTACAACAAAGTGGAACTTTGTTGGAATATCTTGCTAATGCCTCTTCCATATTCATCAACGTCACTTAATTTTCTTAGTTTGAATGATATTGAGTCTAACTTCAATAAATTTAATTGAATTTACAATATGTAATATTATATTGATGTGGGTTTTACAACAAATTTATTGAAATTCAAATTCAAAAGATGATGTCTTAAAATAAAATTAAGAATAATGCCATGTCCATATCCTTAAAAATACTAAAAATATTCTTTAGCGACTTTGTTTATGATGTTAAATCACTTTTATCTTCATTTACACCTGAACACAAATTTCATTGATGTTCTCCAAACACTAAAATTAACAACAATTACACACACACACACACACATTGATGTCCCCCATCACCCCCGAATTTCTCTAAAATTTGGGGGTGCTCCCACATGCCCCCTATGCATTTCCCCGTCCTAGAAATTTGGTGGAATATTGTTCCCAAGATAAGGAGGGGCATATATGAACATAACAAAATAGACAATCATGTACAACAAGTTGGAACTTTAGTGGAATATCTTGCTAATGCCTCTTCCATATTCATCAATGTCACCTAATTTGCTTAGTTTGAATGATATCTAGTTTAACTTCAATAACGTTAATAGAATTTACTATATCTAATATTATATTGAATATGGGTTTTACAACAAATTTATTGAAATTGGAATTCAAAAGATAATGTCTTTAAATAACCTCAAGAATAATACCATGTCTAAATCCTTAAAAACACTAAAAATTCTTTAGCGATTTTGTTTATGATGTTAAATCTCTTTTACCTTCCTTTACATTTGAACACAAATTTGATTGATCCATTCTCCAAATACTAAAACTAACAACAACTTCACATTTGTAACTCTACTAATAAATCCAATCTTATCAATCTTCCAATTGCTAATCTTCTAATCTTATATATTTCTCTTACAAATTCATGATAAAATAAATCCTCATGCCTTAGTATTAAAAAAATATATATATTTGACTTCACTTATACTAAATAAATTACATCTTAAAAAATATATATCAATATTATAAACGTATAAATATAAAATAAATTACTTAACACATTATTATAATAATAATAATTTATTAAAATAAAAATAAAAATAAATTATTAATTAAACTCTAATAAATTTAAAATATTAAAATAAAAATTAATATTTTATATTAAACATCAACAATTAAAACAATTTTATTTATAAATAAACATTTAAGGTTAAAAATATTGTATCATCAACTATTTCTCAATTCTAATTAAAAAAACAATTGTTTTAATTTATATTTAATTATTTTTTTAATTTATATTTAATACAAAGTGCATTAATTTATATTTATGTTATATAAATAAGTACTATTAAATTTTCTTTCTTTATTTATATATAGATATAAAAAAAACAAAATAATTATATAAAATAAAATTTTAAATTTTGTAAAAAATTATATAATTTAATTTATTCATAATTTTAAAATTAAATTATTACTATTTTAATAAATAAAAAATAAAATAAAATATAACAAAATCTAAACAAATCAGTAACCTTCATTCACACGTTTTCATATCCACTTTCAATCCAGTTCGTGATGGGCTACCGCCCCATCCTTACCTTCCCATCCTTATTTAGATTGCGTGACTGTCAAGTCTATAAAGTATATCTTTAAATTGATATTTCCAAGTTGTGCACGACCACATCATACTTTGCCACAACGACATTATAATGTACACATTGAAATTCTGTACAAAGTAGTAATTGTTTTAAAAGGTGTAAAGATATATGGAAAGAATAGAAGATTTGGAAAGATTATTTTCTAGAAATAAAATAAAAAACAAGTTTATAATTAAATTTTAAAGTTTGAAATAATTATATAATTTCAAAAACGACTTTTAATAATATAAATAATCATAATTTTTTATTTATAAAATATAAATAACTAAATAAATTTAATTACATTCACTATAACAATAAGAAACAAATGTTTATTTTTACTAAAACTTTATATACATACAAAATTTGTAATAAAAAGCTATAAATCTTACACCCTGTTTCATTTTAAATATATAATTTTAAAAATATTAATTAAGATTTTCACAGTTTTACATGCTAACATTTCACCCTGTTTAATTTTACATAATGTAATGTTTCTTTGACACTATTGTGCTCATAACGGAAAGTCTTTAAAAGATGCATATCAAGGCCATTGGTGTTATATTTCAAGCATTGAAAAAGCCAGTTTCAATTCTTCCATCACATTGCCAAAAGACATTTACAATAGGTAAACATTTCCATCGCATTGTTATTTTGAGAAACCGTGTTTGTGACTCGCCAATGATATATTTCTTATTATAATTCATGTTTTTTTGTGAAATATGCACATGGCGAACTATTACCATGGGTTATTCCAATGAGGTTGTCTACTGATGCCACAAATTCCCCTGGATGACAGATTTCTTATTGGAATCTGGTAAAATAAAAAATAAAAAAATTTAGAATGCTAGAGTGTTTGAATCATTTTTTATGGTGGAAATGGATTCAACACCATCAAGAACCCTACGAACACCCAAAATCGTGAACTTCGATAAATATCCTTACTTCTGTCAAGGCGGCTGTGAAAACATAATCAAGCTCTTTTATGGATGTGCGACATGATGATACATTGTTGCTTCATGTTTATAACATTATTTTCCAAGGATTCTCCGCAAGGTTAAGGGAGCATGAAGTCGACAAGATGCAGAGAGCACTAGGAATTCTTGCCATTTTTCTTCATCGTGTACTCCAACTGCACATGATGTGATCCCCATACTTCCTTGACCTCAGGAGACCTAACACAAGGCACTTGTGGGATAAATTTGACTATGTTTTTGATGTAGTGATCGGTATGATTTATTCCAGTATTTTTTTAGAAGGACAAAGCTTCATCGATCAGGACATGGCCCCATTCCCAAGCACTGGAAAGGAAAATGCGAGAGTGGGATAAGATTTTCCAAGTCCACTACAACTAAATTTTATTTTTATAATATTTTATTCTACAGAATACTGTGTTTGAAAATTATTTAATTTACTTCTTTCCCCTTTTCGATATATTATTATTTTAAAAAAACTTTAATTTATATATCTTTATTGATTTTAAAAATATTTAACATATACGAATTGAGATTTTTTTTTAAATATAAAATTATTAATAAATGTGAGCTTACTTCTTCTTGTTATCAAAGGAAAAATATTCATTCGAGCGAAATATTTTTATGTTTTTCATTAATAAATTTATTACTTATATACAAAAATAAAAAATTTAATTAATTAAACACAATTTTAAATTTTATTTAAATTTTGGGAAATACATAAAAGAAATTAAAAAGGAAAGGTCTTTATTAATATAATCTTAAGGATCTATAAATTTAAGCCACTAAATTCCATAGAAATCTTAAATGTTAAAGGTCATATATAGTGAAATTTTTTAAAGTCTTCACGCATGTGTAATTGTCAAAAATAAAATATTGGAAAAATAATAAATTTTCAATGGGAAAGAGAGTTTATCTATGTGGTAATGATGTGTTATTATTACATTGATGTGGTTGTATTGGTTGATGAATCATGTTTCTACAAAGGCTACAAACCCAGATTTAGCCTCTTGAATGAGATAGTGGAAATCTATTTAGTGCATGACTCACAAGGCCATGGCACACACACTTCCTCCATCGTCGCGGGTTATTTCAAAAGGTGCAAAGAGACGCCGAGAGGTTTATTAAACTGGAAAAGTTGTATGAGGAACACATTTTTAGAAATGTATGCCATATGTTTTTTCTTTTGAATTTGGGGATTATGGTGTTAAACATTAATTACGAAATGAAATATTGTAGTCGCAAAAAACTAGAAAAAAATATTTTGTCATTGTAAACAAACATTTATTAAGTAGAAATATTAACAATATTTCTGAATAATTTATTAAATGAAATATACTTGCATTAGGGATCAAACCAATTTGATGAGTAACACCTATAGATTGAGGCAATTCATGTGGTAGTTCAACTCGGTTATCCCTGAAAATTCATTGAGAAAACCTTGAACCTCTAGTGGAATTTCCTCATTTAATCTCTTCCTATTTGTAGCACATAGATTATAACCAATAAAAAAGTTCTTTTCTGGACTCATGCTACACTTTATGTGTTTTTTCCAGAAAATGTTGAATGGCATTCCTATAATATTTTTAGGTCTCCTGAACAAAAGGTGACCAACATCCACTCTATATTACATCACAAAACACCCAATTCTTGTATGCCCCATTATTAAAGAAACCCAACATGAGCTGTCTACTAAAATACTTTGATCTTTTTTTAACCAAGAGGTTTTATAAGGATCGGCTGGAGGAATACAAGTGAAATCGAGTTTCTAGACAATTTAAGTTCATACATGATGATTTCCAAATCTTGTATATCCTTGCCTCTTTGGCCTCACATTTTGTTCTTTTTTTGGCACTTCATTACTAAATTTCTTTGCAACATTAATGCTTTTCTTGTTTCAGACTCACCTTCCTCTCTATGCGATTATTATTGGGCTATTGTTGTCTTGTTAGAAACGCTGAAGTTTAGAGGCATTCTTGGGATTTATGTGTCCCATTGGAAATCAAGCACCTTAAGGGTGTTTGATCTCCAAATCCTTTTAAACCTTCCATTCCTTAAATATTTTGACTTTAAATTTGGAGCCTCAAGGTTTTTATAGGATTCTTTGAAGTTTTCTCTATAATTTTTTGCTCTTTCATGTGAATTTCTCTCAATAACCTTGTTTAAACTCTTCTCAATATCTAAATATATGAGTGTTACCTAGTGAGTTTTTTTCCTAATTTCATAAAATCCTATGGTTTGATATCAAAATGTTTAGATATAAAAAAATCAGTGGTTATATTTCATAAGTTTCCTTTATGCTGTCATAAAATCCCTTTTTTGACATTAACACCTGTGTTGTCACTATTTATTAAAACCTCTTGAATCAGTATGCTCGCTTAACATTTGAAGAAATGATTTTAAGAAACACTATATACAATAGAGGGGAATAGTGTGCCATGTTTTAATGCATAATATGAATAGACAGGGAAACCAGGATTCTGGATTTTTGTAACAGATCAACAGTGAAAGAGAAGAAAACACTTCATTGAAATGCAAAATATTCAAATATGTTTGCATTTAATTTATGAAGCCTCAAAATCTGTCAATAATAGAAGATCTATGAGAAATAAATCACATGCTATGATCTCATATTTTCCTTATGATGATACTTGAACATGAAAAGCATATTAGGATTTGAGGATTAAAAACCTACATTAGTATGCAATCCTCCATAGAAAAAAGGAAAACAAAAGGTAGCAATGCATTAATATCCATTGAAAAAACATGAATATATAAGGAACAAAGAAATAAAGCCAAAGGGAAACATTAGGACAACTGGAGTGGTCAAAAATGTGAAGTAGGAATCCTAATTAGTAGTGGTAATACATGTTTTGTGCTTCAACCTCTATAGGTGAAAGTAATCAAAGGATTAAAATTATGGACGCAATTTCTCTCAATCCAGTCAACATTACGAGATGGGAAGGATTACTGGGAGAAGATGAATATGAGTTTTTAGTTAATTACATAAGAAAATGCTTCTACATTTCTTGATTAGATTAAGAGCAATTAACATTATTCGAGTTTTCCTATTTGGCTGGAAATATTCAATGACTCCTTCAAATCCTGAGAAATCATGTAGATCATCTTCATCTACACTCACTTCCTAAATTGAGACCCAGAAGAAAAAAAACTCGACATTGACTCCTGTTAGTTTCTTGATCATCAATCTTGATCTGGATTATGACTCAACTATTGCACTTCATTTGGTAGCTAGTTAATACTCCCTTGCCATGAGCAGGCCAAAATAAAAAACTCGGCAATTGCGATATATTAAGCTTGTGATGGTTGATAATTTAACGAAGTGATATTTTTTATCCATCTTTATTCAAATTTATTCAAGGCCAATAATTCAAGAGGTAAATCATAAGGAATACTTTTTTTCCATAGGAAAAATTGTAGCTTCTATTAATAAAAATAAAAGTTACATGTTGTATATGCTAAGTGCATATTCAGATCAGCAATGTAGTTGTTAATAGATAGCAGTAAAGTAGCAAAAATAAATACATTCTATAAGTGCCTCATAAATACATGTTGTGGATCAACGATCAAAATTCTGTATACAAAAATACTATAAGTAACTATAAACAAAAAAAAAAAAAGCAACAACAACCTTTAATGGGGATTCAACCCCATCCAATGATCAGGTAAAAAAGGATGATGAAAGTACTAAAAATATGCATGATCATTCTGCTCCTGAATCTCCATGTGTGTGATCAATAGGTGCGTCGCCTCCTTGGAAAGGAGATCAGAAATCGTATTTCTCTCCCTGTAAATGTGTTGACAAGAAATATGATCAAAATATGTTTTGTGATGAAGAACTTCATCCAAAATGTTCTGCAGTGTGTGTATGTGACAGGTTGTTTGTTGGTTGAACCAGTCAACGATAATTTTGCAATCGCCAAATGTTTTTAGATCATGAAAATTTTTTGTGATGGCAAATTGAAGGAGGTATAGTAGGCAGGACCATTCAGTATAGTTATTGGTGCCACGTCCAAGTCCAATCTTGACTTTGTAAAAATGATGAGGTGAGTAATGAAGTAGGAAAACACCACCACAACCATGTATTTGTGAAGATCCATCGAAATAACCCCAAGTATGGGATATTTCAATAATATTAGGGGAGATAACTTGGGGCTGTGGAGGAGGTGGATCATCAGGTATTAAGTGGTAAATGGAAATAATGTAGGCAAGAGATGAGGGCTAGTGATGTGGTGTATTATGGAATATGGTCTAGTTGTGGGCCATCTAGATACTCAAGTAGATTAAGATTGGAAAATTACACAGCTTGTGGGGTTGAGCAGATGTCCACCAGGTCTCCCATGCATCTATAAGAGAAATCCCCTCCCAAAGGAGATTATGATTAATAGAGGAGTTGATAAGGTGCCAGAGTTCATGTAAAGCATTACAATGGAGAAAAAGATGTATTGTATCTTCAATAGCCGCATTACATAATGGACATCTATGTGGACCAATATGTGATATTTTCTAGAGGTTGGCCCCCGTGGGAATTTTATCAGTGAGAATGCACCACATGAGGAGCCTAGCTTTTACAAGTCCCTTTAATTTCCAGATATTGTGCCACCACGGTAGTAGGGATTCAGGCCTATGTGATCAATAAATGTGCATATACCCTCTTTGGGAATGTATAAACCATGTTTTGAGACAGTCCATATGAGTTCATCATCCCGGTCAAGAATTCTGACACGTGAATCTCTTAATTTATCCAGATAGGCAGTCCAAAGCACTTCCCATTGTGGTTAAAGCTGTATTTCTAGGTGTTCTAACCAACCTTGAGTGAATAGAGTGGTGTGATTTTTGTCAGCAATGTGGTTTAGTGTCTGATATACATCATGATTGAGGGAGTCAATAAGGGCAGGGGAGAGGAGGTGGGCATTGCCGCAACCCGACCAAGGATCCCACCCAATACGAACCCTGGAACCATTACCTATTTTCTGGGCGAAATTAGCAGTGATGTGCTGAATAGAGCCTAGAACAACGTGCCAAATCATTGAGCAGTTGGGATGGTGCACCGGTAGTTGACAAAGCCATTTAAGTGGTCCAAGAGGGTGGATGTATTTCTGAATGACCACCCTGGTCCATAAATTATTGCCAGTAAGAATCTGACAACCAAGTTTTGCAGCTAGTGCCTGAGCAAAGGTCGGAAGATCTTTCATTCCCCATCCCCCTCAACACTTAGGTAAAGCAATACAAGTCCATTTAGTCCAAGCAAAGGTGTGTCCCTATTTAGCACCGAGCCATAGAAATTTTCTACAGATCGACTGTATCATGTGAATTATTCCTTTAGGTATCCAAGCCAGAGACATCCAATATACCAGAATGGCTTTAATATAGATTTGATAAGTATCAATCATCCAACCCTTGATAGCCAACGGTGGCACCAGTTGTTCAGTATTTTTTCGATCTTGGTGATATGACAATTCCAATCAAAAGTTTTATAGCTCACTATTTTAGGGTAAAATCCCAAGTAATTCAGTCCATCATCAAATATGGTGAGGGTAAATTTGAATCTCTACTGTGCAAAATGGATCTCATGTGGTGAGCATCCATGGCATTTCAAAGTATATTTTCTCTTATTACATTGCATACCAATGGTAGTACAAAATAGTAGCAAGATGGATCTTACCACAGTAGAATCACCAAGTGTTCCATTGAGGAAAAGTATGATATCATCAAAAAATAGTAGGTGTGTGAGCACACAGTTTGTTGATATTGGAATTCCTTTCAATCTGCCACGATCCCTTTCATCAATGATACATCTGCTCAGGCCCTCCATGATCAAAATAAAGATAAGGGGGGATAACGGGCACCCCTGTTGAAGTCCCCATTTGGCATGAAAGAATTTTTTTGCAGCCCCATTAATGAGAATTTTGTAAGAAAGAGAGGTAATGCAACACATAATCCAATTAATAACATGTAAAGGGAATCCTAGATGAGTAAGAAGCAGGCGAATGTAGAGCCAACTAGCTTGATCAAAATATTTTTCCAGATATATCTTGAGGATTGCCCCTTTGATCTTCTTAGTGTGCAGAGTATGTAGTCCTTCTTGTGCAATGACTATAGCATCATGGATCTGTTGATTTTAAAGGAATGAAAATTGTTCAGGTGAGAAAAAATTAGATAAAATAGGCTTAAGCAGATTAGCAGGAATCTTAGCCATAATATTGTAGATACAATTGCATAATGAGATCGGACGAAAATATTTGAAAGTGGAGGGATGATCATATTTGGGGATTAGGGAAATGAAGGTAGCATTAAAAGCCTCACAGATTCACCCAGATTTTTGGGTCTCTTCCACAACCTCCAGAAGGTCTTGTCCCAGAAGTTCAAAGAATTCCAGATAAAATTCCACAGACCATCCATCAAGTCTAGGGCTCTTGTCCTTTTTGAACCAGTTAAGTATGGATTCGAGTTCCCCCATTGTTACGGGTGCAATGAGTTCATTAGCATCTGTGAGATCCACGTATATAGGAAATACGGAGGCCACCTTGATGATCTCACCCAGTGAGGGATGTAGAGGAGCCTTATATATATCTTGAAAATGAGTGATTCCCTTTTGAAAAAGTTGTGATAAAGTAGAAGTAGTGGAACCATCCTCATTGTCGAGTTCCCAAATTGTATTGATGGCCTTTCATCCCTTTGCAAATTGATGGAAGAATTTGGAGTTTTCATCACTTGCTTTGATCCAGGTGGCACAAATTTTTAGTCACCAGACTTCATCCCGATTTTGTAGGATCTTTAGGCGATCAGATTCCAATTTAGTAAGTTGTGATTTCTCATATTTTGTTGCAAATCCTCCCCCAATAGAGCATTCCAATCTGTGGAGATCCTGCTTAGTTGTTGTGAGCTCTATATCCTCCATTCTTTTCATATTCCTAGCCCAATTAATTGACTTCTTTTTAATGGAGAGAAGTCTGTGTGCAAATTTGGAGGATGGCGAGTATAAGCTCTGTGGTGGAGGGAGTCTCCAATGATTATTCACTAAATTGATGTAGTCTGCATCTTCTAGCCACACAGAGCATAATTTGAATGGTGTGGCTGACTTATTGAAGGCCCTAGTGATTTCAAAGTATATCGGAGAGTGATCAGAGATACCCCCTGAGTCGATCCATTGTCTGAATGAGCCAAGAATGTGAAGTAGATATTCCTTAATGAGGAAGCGATCAAGCCTGTGAGCAACCATATCGAACCCAATGTGATTTTTACACTAGGTGGGAGAAGGAGAGGTTATAAGGGGATCCACCAGTTGATAGGATGATAGAAGGTGTCTGAAGAAATCAAAGAGTGGATCCGCATGAGAATTAGGTCCCCAATATTCAGAGATCCCAAGGGATAAATTCAAGTCTCTAGCCAAAATAATGTTGTCAGAATGCAACACCGATAAATTCATTAGAGAGGTACACAACTACTTCCTGTTGGTACAAGGGCCATAGACATTGATGATACAGAATTGTAGGCCGAGAGATTCCGAAAATAAATCCATCACTAGAATGATATCCCTCCCCAAAACATTTAGAATTTTAATATGTCATGGGTTTATACAAAGGGAAATTCCACCCGAGCATCCATTAGCATTGATGGCATGGATGGTCCATGAGGGGAGGAGGGGAGCAAGTAGTTGAATGACAAGTTCGGAGGTACCATGCGTTTCCTATAGGAGGATGATGTCTATAGATGAAGAAGTGAAGAGGCGCCAAAGAGCAAGGCGCTTAGTAGAGCTAGCAAGCCCTCGGCAGTTGAAAGAGAGACAAATCATTGAGAAACCAGATGTGGGGATTTTGTTTCTCTAAGGATCCCTTCTATAGAGAGTTGTATGCCAGAGGTGACTTCAATATTTCCCTGTAGAATGGCCTTCGAAATGTGTGAATGACGACCATGAGTGGACATGTGCAAAGTTAAAGGAGGGCCATGATGAGGGCCAAGTCCAACTGGGGTGTAAATGCGAGGGCACAAATTGTAGGAGTGTGTGGAAGAGGATTCAAATGGTACCACAGTAATAGATGGGGTGGGGAGTGATGGGGAAAGTGTAGAAGGAGCAGATGATGAGGGAGGAGGAGTTGATGATGAAAGGTTAGGTATGGTAGGGGGGTAGGGGTAAAAAGGAAAGGTGAGGAGGTAGGGGGAAAAATGATAGAAGAGGTAGAGAATCCAGCCAGAGAGGGCTCTGTGCATTGAATAGATGTAGTAGAAAAAAATGATAAAAATGAGAAAGGAGGTAAAGAGGGAGTACCAGTGTCCGAAGAGAGACCAGTAAGTGTAGCAGCAGTCATGGATTGAGTGACCCTGTATGGGGTAGTCACATCATACAGAGTAATGTCCTCCTGCGTAGTGGTAACTAGAGTCGAGAGGAAGCCTAATAGCTATACCTAACGTTGTAGTGAGACTAATACCAGTTCTATATGATGCTGAACTCTCGGAGAGCAAGTACTAGAAGCCTGTCCATTTTGTGGACAATCTTTAAAAACATGTCCAACCTTATGACAGTGAAAACAACGGAACTATACCCCTTTGTAATCTAGAATATGTGTCAGGGTAGTATTGCGCCATTGAATTTTGAAGGATTCTTCAAGTCCTTCCCTGGTATCCACATGTACCAAAATGCGAGAAAATTCCATCTTACATGATTCAGTATATGAGTGATCATGGTCCAAATATGTGCCCAGAAGATTACCAATATCACTGAAGCTCTATTCATTCCATAAATGTAGCAAGAAACCAGGCAAGCAAACCTATATAGGTCCAGCTCCCAATTGTTCACGTTCAGGATCAAATAAGGGGCTCCAATGCTTCAAAAGCACTGGAGCCATCTCAATGTGCCAGTGTTGCGATAGGACCAGATCTGTAGGGTCTCTGATTATGAATAAGAGGGAAAACCAACCCTTAGTAAGTGTATGAATTGATGGGAGCTCATGTAAAAGGCCACCCTAGATCTCTTGAACGCATTGTTTCAGTCTTTTGACCCCATATTTCGGAAACAGACACACCCCGCCACTACTTTATCCACAGTGCCCATCATATCTACCATCTAAATTCCTTCACTGAGGATGATGAGGCTACCACGATTACATGACCGCATACATTTCATGCGACGGGGGGCACGAGGGGGTGTTCGAGGAGGTAGGGATGCTGTGGTGTCCGAGGTAAGCGAAGGAGGCAACGAAGAGACAGGAGGGGGGTGAGGGGAATCAGGAGGGGGAATGATGAAGTGATCGGATAGGCGGTGAGGGGGAGTAGTGTCAGGGCCAAGAGTGGTGTTGGGGTGTTGGGGGGATGGGGTGGAGTGCAAGGAAGGAGGAGCCGAGTGTGGGGGAGTTGAGGTAATGAAAGGCGGAGGTGTCGGTGCAGGTGAGTAGGGGTAGGTGAAATGGGGGGCAGCCGCAGAGAGAGGGAGGGTCTGCGAGAGAAATTCTAATGTTGCAGGGGATAGAGAATGGAAATTCGGAGAGGAGATAAGGTCCAGGTCTACTACAGAGAGAATGGAAGGAGAGTTGGGGATGAGGTGAGGGACCATAAAATATTCAAGGGTAGGGAAGGAATGCAAGGGTGAGGATGCAGTTGGAGTGGACCCATAGAAAGCAGACAAATTAAATGGAGAGGATGCCGAGTGAGAAACATGCATATCAGATGAAAAAAATTGTGCAAGGGTCCAAATGTCCACATGGGAAAATGGGTCCTCCTAATAATCCACCAACTGTTCACCCTGGGCCCCTCCATTAATGTCGCTAATAAAAATTCATTGATGCCAGAGTCCAACCGTCAGTCGGAGCAAAACCGTCACGGGAAAGCAGCAGTGTAACGGTATTGGGAAATAAAGAGTCGTTGGAAGCAAAACAACGAGGAGTCAAAGAAGACAAACTTTTTACAGCTGCTACATTCCAATGCAAAAACGGGTTGATAAATCTTCGGGGACTCCATCGATAATGAATAAGCGCAGTCGAGGGTTCAATAGGGTGCCAGTCAAAATGATGGGTTGTCAGATAGTGCATCGCAGGTGACTAAGATAATGTGTGCCTCCATGTAAAGCCTCAAAAAATGAGACCCAAGGAGTGTCGCCATTGGGTAGCTATAGTTTTGCAGTGGTTGCTGCCATACTAAGCCACAAAAAATGAAACCCTAGGTGCCGCCATGAGAACCAAATCCAACTTTTTATTCCGCCAAATCAAAAGGAATAATGAATAGAAACATTAAGAGTAAAATATGTATCACCCAAAGTAAACAGCTAGAGAATTTTGTGTAAAATTTATTATATTGCTCTATGAGTTACCCATTTATACAAGCAAAACAAAGCCTGGAAAATAGAATTCAGTAACAACAAAAATTAGAGTTACGATAGAGAGAAAACCCTCTTGTGTTGATGAAGAGTTAGCTTGGGATGTGACTGCCTTTGCATCTAGTAGTATTGATGAGTCTTTAGTCAGCACTTCTTTGTGTCTTACAAATTCAAGTTCAAGAACTCTTATGGACCTTGTGTAAAATATATAAGAATAAATTAATGTAGAATTCATTAGTTTTCTTTTGGGCCTTTCTAAGATTTTTTGAAAACTATGCAAGATACTTTTTAAAGCATAATGATCAAGCTGACTTAGATGTCTTTGGATGCAACTTTTATAGTATATGCAGATAGTAGCAGAGTTTGGTGTTGATGTGTTCCATGGGAGAGAGAAATGTGGAAATGGGAGGATGTCATTCTTGTTGAGGTAACACTGTCGATGTCAATTATTTTGATGGAGACGAAAACCAAATTTAGGGTTTAGTAGGTTATGAGTTCATGCTACAAATTGGATGGAGGTGAAAGCCAAAGTTATGGTTTAGTAGAAGGTTATGAGTTCATGCTACAAATATTATTTAGGAGAGCCAAACTTTTGTAGGCCATAACCCATATGCTTCCGGATTGGAGCCATCAAGGGATTGAAGTGAGGAACCCCTGGATTCTGTATTCATTTATTTATCATTGGGTTTTCACAAAGTTTAATATAATACATTCCTTAAACCTAATATATAATCCTTAAGCGAGGATAAATAAACTTTGTAGGATTCAACTAGGTTCATTATTACAAAATCCTTCATAAATCGCTTTGCGTGGCATTCTTCCTGTTAGCCATCAGTAAATTTTTGACTAAAGAAAATGATGGCTAAAATAAGTCCTAAGCCTTCAAGAGACATTTTCCTTTGAAAATCTATCCTCTTTGAAGTTTTATGATGTTCTTTATCCTTGAGATTAATCTTCATTGTTGTTTCACTATAAAACCCTCAAGGACCTTGTTGTTTATAAAAAAACTATCTTTCATGACCTAATTTCCATCTTCTCCTCCTCCATTATTCATCCTCAGATTTTCCCCTCATATCATTTATTTTTTTCCCTTCATAATCCCATCCTTCCCTTCCCATCCTTCCCTTCATTTAACTTCCAAAAATGTCAAAATCCTCTTTTCCCATTTATCGGAACCCTTGTTTCGCTTTAAAATCCCTTTTAAAAAGCCTAAAAACAGCCCTTTAACATTTGGGTTATTAAGCCCCCGAGAGCTTAAACTCAGCCCCTTTCTTTACCATAGGACCAAGCCCCATAACTGGGTGCTAAAGCTCCTTACCTCCCTTCCCTTCCTAAATCCTTTTCCTCCCTTATGTTTCCACTCCCGACATTATGGTTTTAAAAAAATCCTGACCTTTGATATGAGAAGATCAACGGCCATCGTATTTTCTCCCGTTTATCCCTTCATCCATCATCTACGCCCCGCTTTAATACAAGCTGTCTGATTGACCGCATCCAATGACCATCGCACAAACCTGACCTATTCCGCTTCTCCATGCCTCCATCTCTTCATAGGCCCTCTGATCATCTCCACCATCCGATCAAAAGATCCAACGGCCTTCGCACAAACTCGGCATTCACCCTGCTATTGGAATTTGCCACTCCACGACAAAGAGACACACGTCATCATGGACCCCACCAAAATTCTAACCTCGCATCTCTCCGCCTATCGCTTTCTATCCACGTCGTTGGATCTGCATCCGACGATCCAACGACCAGTGATCAATATCGCGTAACTTTTGCCCCTCCTCCCTCAACGTGAAACTATTGTGCGAAATGGGTGGTATTCGGAGGGACGCATGTCAAATGATGTATGTTATCGCGTTCCATCTGACTAATACCACTCGCCCCCATTTCGTTGTGAGAAAACCACTAATGGTTTTCCCGAAACCACCAACTCTCATTTCATGCCATATTTCAAATTAAACCCTGGTTTTATGATTCTGCCATAGAAACTCGTCCTCTGTTGCAAATATCTTCTTCCTCATAGCTCCAACCACCTCCATAAACCTTCCAAAGTATTTTCCAACCAGTATTTGCAGGATTTAAATAACTTTCGTTTGTTTTTATGCAGGTTTAATGAGTTATAGGGTTAAAACCCTCCCGCAACCAGTTACAGTGGCATGGGCCGAGGATGATGTTGAGCCCTAAATGTGTCTTCTCCTTTCCAAAATCCTCTTTATCTTATCATTCCTTTTGTCATTTATATACCTAAAAGATCAATAAGAATGATTAAAATGACTTAAGGAATACATGCAATGACTAACTTGTTGTACTTTTGTGGTTTTGTTGTCTTAATTATTTCTGAGCAGTTTTAGCTACAGAATGCAGTGATTCTATAGCCAGTTACACATTCCGTAGCCATTTTGGTGTTTGAAAATATTACAGGTGTCATCTAAAGAAAAGTAGTATATGGTTAGATTCTAAATATTTCCTACATTGTTCCTTGTCATCCACGAAGGTTGAATCAAAATCTGGAGATGCTTGTGCACATGGTCAAACCAAGAGTCCGAGAAGAAAATTTCTATAAGGATAAGGACTCTTGATTTTCTTTCAGAAAATCACGAGTACTATCAAAGAGTTTTAGTTTTATTTTGACTTTAGAAAACACCTGTGCCTACTTTCATTCAATTTCAGTTATGTAATTGCCTATAAATTTAGCTCGGTCATACCGAGAAATCAAGTTAACTATTATTTTCCAAAACTGTGATACTCTGTTTCGAAGTATTTTGATAATAATGAGGAGCATAACTTTGATGCTGTGTTGAAGAAAAGCTTAAGGAGTTAAGTATTTTCATGCTAACTTAATAGCAGAGGGCCCTTGCTATCCAAGGAGGCTTCCATGTGCTTTCTAGATAAGTAACTTTTAATTCTGTGTTGTTGTATTTCTCACTTAGACAGTTTTTTGAGTTGTATCTTCCAGTATCATGTCTTGCTTTGTTTTTTCAGCTAACAGATCCTCATGATGTTATAATTAGTCCTTTCTTAAAAAATTTCCAATATATCACTATTCATTGAATGGATTTCCCTGTGACATCTTGAGATACTAGCACTTTAAGTTTCTGTCCTTTAGATTATAAGATTTTCATTATCCTACAACCACTCTTTTTCTTAAAAGCTTTTCCAACATATCACTATTGACTAAATGAGATTTGGTTGTATGATGATTAAGTTAATTATGTTGGATTGAAGATCCTCATATTGTTACAAGCAGTCTTCTCTCAAAGTTGTCCCAATAAATCTCTAAATCACAGAAAGACCTAATTGTAATACTATGGGTTACTTGTCGTTTACAAGATCCTTGTTTTGTTATATCAAGTCTCCTTCAATGAACTATTCCAATACATCTCTAACTGATGAATGAGACCTAGCTGTAACAACATAAGAAGTTTAAATTCTCATAGTGATCCTTAGCATATTGTGGCAATTCTCTTCTCACGCTGTTCCAAAATATCACTAATATATGAATAGGATTGCACTACAATATTCTAAGTCACTGTCTGTTTTTAGGAAGATCCTCATCACATTGGAGTTCAATCTCTTCTACAAAATATTCCAATAAACCTCTAATCAAAAGGATTAGATTGAAACATAATGTCTTGAGTTACATTTCATGTTCATTTGCAACCTAGGACATCCATGGATTAAAATGCTCTATTTTTCATCATTACGACAAAATTTACAATTACACTTTGTTGTGAGTTTAAGGTTCTCTTTTCTTCCCTTTTTGTCATAGATTTGATATCACCTTTTGAACATAGATTAGCATACTAAAACCTAAACATAACAAAACTAAAAAACATCAACAAAATATTGAAAAAAATGAAATAAGAATAAGGATATTTAGGCATATATAGTGCAACTATACCTCATCAGTTTACAAGCCCTGGTCGATAATTTATGCTATCAATTCAGGACACTGAATTGACTAAACATTTTGGCGCCGTTGCCGGGGAGGTATAACTAGGTAGCCTTATTTCCTATTTCCCAAAAACAATGATATGCGTAGAGAAAGAGATTCTAGGGGTAGATTTGTAAGAGGCAGAAGTTTAATTCCCACAACTCGACTCACTCCACCAAGACCAAGAAGTAGCACACCTCCAACCCAAAATCACATTCCATACTATACTGGTCATAGGCTTCCAAAAGTCTCAAGATCAGATATCCCATCAGGAAGATCCCCCACTTCATCCACTGAAGCAATTCTAGAGGAAGAAGATCCAAGGACTCCTACAGAAGGGATAACCTTTTTCACTTCCACAGGGGAATATATTCCAACAGAAGAATTACAAATCCCTAGTGAAGAGGAAGAAGAGGACTATTTCTTCAATATACCCTTAATAGAAGAACCAGTAGAACAACTAGCTCTTCCAACTGAACCCTATATCAGTTCAGAGGAGTCTATCATGGCAGAAGAAGGGGAAGGAGAAGTCTTTAATGGAGAACATACACTATTTGGAGGAGGTAGAGGAAGAGGAGGAGATAGAGGAAGAGGTAAAGGAAATGCTGAAGGAGGAAGAGGAAATGCAGAAGGAGGAAGAGGTAGAAGAGGAACTGGAAGTCCTTTTGGATTCCCTATAGTAGATGAAGAGACTAATGCAAATATGAAAAACATCTCACCTTCTATTCTTCCTAACTTTCATGGACTGAAAAGTGAGGATCCTGAAACCTTCTTATTTGAATTTGAAGTTCTATGTAGAACCTATGATTATCTATAAGATGCTCAGAAACTTAAACTATTCCCTTCAACATTGAAAGGAGCATCATTAAAATGGTTTATGAGTTTAATCAATAGGTCTATTAGGAAATGGGATGAAATGAGGAAAGAATTTCTAGATAGATACTTAGATTACTGTATACCAGTTAACCATAAGGAAGAAGTGTTCAAGATGATGCAAAAAGAGGATGAAAATCTGGAAGACTTGTTGGAAAGATTCAATTATAACATCAAGAGGGAAAAAATGGAAACCCTAGATCAAGAAACTTTGAAAGCTCTCTTGCTGAAAACAATTAAGGATGAATGGATAGATATCCTCAATATGATGGGAAAAGGGGACATATCTCAGCTTCCATTACCTGATATAGCTGAGTTATGTATTAATCTTTCAAGAGGAAAATCTAAGACTCTAAAAGGACCAAGAGACCCTGCTCTTGCAAGGGCAAGTAAATATGCAGCTGGAACAGTAAGTAGGGCAGAAATAGGTAATATGCTTGATGAATTCAAATCTGGCATTCTAGGGAGTCTTAGTGAACAAATAGACACCCTTAAATTATAAAACAATCAAAAATCTAAAACTGATGCCTTAGCAATCTTTTGTCCCAAATGTAGGAAGAATCATGCCTTGAGAGAGTGTCCTTTAGATGCAAAATTAATAGAGACTTGTGCAATTTTTTTCAGAAAATCATGATACCAAGAGTTTTCCTTCACTCCCTAGTCTTAAAACAATATTTCAAGAAGAAACACCTACAAATTCCATAGAATCTCTTAACTTTGTCTCTAGAAGACCTTGGCAAGGACCTCAAACACAAGGGTTTAATAATCAAATGTACAATCAACCCCCACCAAATTGGAACTCCTGGCAGCAACCTTGGCTCCAATTTCAAAATCAATCTCAACCTTGGGCACAAGGAGCACAAAATCCTTATGGAAGGTTCTCCCAGTATTATCAATATCCACCTTCTTATCCCTCATATCCAACATATTCAAACTTTACCCCACAACAAAATCCTCAACAGGATCCACAACATCAAAACCAAAATCAAAATCAACCACTTCCATTACCATTTCCTCAAAAAGAAAATCAATTGCCCGCTCAGCCAATAACAAACCTAACGCAACAAAACTGAAATGTCAGCCCCAAGGAGAGATGGTCAACTGTGACGTGGCTCTGTCGGCATTTTCCTAGTCAACCCCGTTCTCTGAATCCACGTGGCCTTCTTTCTTTTTAGTTTATTTATCAATTTCAAATAAATTGACAAATAAACTCATTCATAACTTTCGCAGGTTATATTATACTTCCCGACTTATATATTATCTCCGAACCTTTATAATCAAGGTTTAACCCTTTGGCTTTATATAAATCCAACGCTTTTTAAACAAATAAACTATGATACCCCTAGGCTCTGGGCCCACCTCCACGTCCAATCAACCAATCAAATGCTTGTATCGTACCTAGCTATCCTTCGCGCACCTTGGTTAAACTCTGGGCAAGTCCAACGTGCAATCACCGTCCGATGACCCTCTCCCAAATCAACGGCTCTCGTCAATATCGCTCGGTGTCCGGGTACGAATGTTAACGTGCGATGGCGCAGGTTAAACATTGGTTTTACAGGGGTCCACCTTTCCACGCATCGACAGGTCTATGGAATCTCTCGCGTTCAGGAAATACTGCCTATTCACCCAAAAGCGGTGCGATATGGGCAATCTGCCTAGAAAAACCACTCGTGGTTTTTTTTTTTTAAGTGATTAACTATGGTTCACGCCAGTTGCAATGTCCTTCTCGTTAATTAACTCATGTCTAGACCACGGTTCCGAATTCGAAAGAAAAAACTCTATATCTTTACAAAGTAGGAAATCTTCCAATTTAAATAGCGTTCACGACCACTGTTCCTCTCCACAGGCCCCGCCTGTGGGTGGGATTTATTCAACATGGTTTTGTTCAATAAATTTTAAGAAAACGATAGACAGAGGGGTGCAGAATCAACACAATAGATCACTAATTATACATACACAGGGATCAATCACCTCACAATTAAACAATTTCTTCACAATTAAGATTCAAGACAGTTCTATGGCAAATGTACACTGAAATCATTTAACTGGAAGCAATTGTAAACGCACAGATTTTATTGTAGAAATCTCTTCTACTCTTCCTCTCTGCTCTCCTCTCCTTTGATATACACATCTGAGGGATTACATTTATATACATAAACATATGACTCTTCGGTTCCTCTGAGAGGACCGTTCTAGAAATCAAAGGTCTAATTACAACTTATTCCAATAACTGAAGTGACAGCTGGATGGAGCCTAACTGTTCGATTTCTACAACTATAACTAATCTAAATAATACAGTCAGCTGAGGTATTGACACCTAGTTGTTACAATTCAAGTGATTTCGAACCCTCCTAGCCACAACATGTGGACAAAACTTCCTACATTGCTGGCTAGTGTCTAATGCCCCTGCATCAGACTTCCGAGGGCAATTTTCTTCATGGGCTCCTTTCCATGAGCTCTTCCACTGACATGCCTATCTTCTGCAACATCCCTTCAGTCATCCAAGTGGCATATTCCTCTAGCTTGTCCTTCCATTTGATCAAGTACTGAAAGTACTATTGTCCTCTGGTCCTTCTAAATGGTCTTTTATCCAATATCTTCTATGGTTGCAATGGTTGTGCTGGAGGTAGCTGTTCCCTCCACTCAATCCATTCCTTGTCTGTTGTTCTTTCTTCTGCACCATCATCTTCATACTTGTACAAATCTACAACATTAAAAATGGGAGATATTCCAACATCAGGAGGTAATTCAATCTCATAAGAATTTGCAGAAAACTTCCTAAGTATCTTGCATGGCCCAATATTTTTGAACTTAAATTTGTTGTACTGCTTCTTCGGGAATCTCTCCTTTCTCAAGTGTGCCAAAACCTGATCTCCCACTTCAAAATGAACTTATTTTCTGCTCAAGTCTTCTCTGCTTTTATATTTGATGTTGTTGCCTTGTAGTTGTTGTTTCACTTGTTCATGTATGGCTTGGATCTCTGAAGCAAATTCCTCACCATCTGCACTCCTTAGCTCTGCCTTTCCCACAATTTCTCAACTATGATATTCCTCTGGGGTGCATTCCATAAACAATATGAAATGGCGCTGCCATGTGCTCCTGTTTGGTGAGTCATTATATGCATATTTTGCCTGAGGAAAAATATGATCCCACTGCTTGGGATGCTCTCCTGCAAGACTTCTCAACAAATTTCCCAGACTCCTATTCACTACCTCAGTTTGTCCATTAGTCTGAGGATGATAAGATGAGCTGAAACTCAGTTTGGTACCAATTTTCTTCCACAGTGTCCTCCAAAAGTGACCCACAAATCTGGTGTCTCTGTCTGAAACAATACTCTTGGGCAACCCATGCAATCTAACAACCTCTTTGAAAAACAAGTTAGCAACATGGGTGGCATCACTAGTTTTATAGCATGGAATGAAATGTGCCATTTTGGAGAATCTGTCCACTACAAAAAAGACTGCATCATTCCCTCTCTGAGTCTTGGGCAACCCTAGAACAAACAAAATCCATACTCACCATGTCCTAAGGCCTATCTGGAATAGGCAAGGGAGTTTACAATCCTTCATTCTGGCTTCTTCCTTTAGCATATTGACAAATATTGCAATTCTTCACAAACTTTTCCACTTCTGTTCTAATCTTAGGCCAGTAATAAAAGTGACTCAGCTACTCATAAGTCTTATCAGTTCCAAAGTGTCCAACAAGTCCACCATTATGCTTCTCTTTGATCAGATTTTATCTCATGGAACATTTTGGTACACATAGTTGGATTCTCCTGAAAAACAAGTCCTCCTGTAGGAAATAATCCAGCCACTGGCTTCTATCTGTTAAAACAGGGTTACTACATGCCTCAAATGCTTCTTTAAAATTTGGATCTATTTTATATAATTCTTTGAGAAAATAAAATACTACAACTTCAAAATTAGTTTCTTGAACAAGCATGTGCCTCCTACTCAAAGCATCAGCTACTTTATTGGCTTGGCCACTTATATGTTTCAAGAAAAAATTAAAACTTTGGAGGTACTCAACCCATTTGGCATGCTTATGTTTCAAATTGGGATGTTGTACAATATACTGCAAAGCATGATTGTCAGAATATAATACAAATTCCCTAGACATCAAATAATGTCTCCACTTCTTCAGTGCCTGAACAATTGCATAGAATTCCTTCTCATAAGAGGAATACTTCTTTCTGGTGTCATTCATCTTCTCACTGAAATATGCCACAGGCCTATCATCCTGACTCAACACAGCTCCAATGGCCTCTCCACTAGCATCACACTTCACTTGAAATGGTTTAGTAAAATCAGGCAAGATCAACAAAGGCTTCTTCGTTATCTTTTTCTTCAAAACTTGAAAGTTTCTTTCTGCTTCAGCAGTCCACTTAAATGGTTTCTTTCTCTTCTTTATTGTCTCAATTATGGGTGCATTAATCTTACTGAAGTTTCTTATAAACTTTCTGTAAAAACTGGCAAGTCCATGGAAACTTCTTACCTCAAAGACATTCCTGGGTGAAGGCCACTCCACAATTGCCTTAACCTTTTCTGGGTCCATCTTCAATCCTTCTGCAGAAACAACAAACCCAAAATACACCAACTCTTCCTTCATGAATGAACATTTCTTCAAATTTATCAGTAGTTTCTCTTGGTGCAGCTTCTTCAAGACATGATTAAGATGCCTTAAATGTTCTTCTTTAGTTCTACTGAAAACTAATATATCATCCAGGTACACTATCACAAATTTACCAATGAACTCTTTCAATACTTCATTCATAAGTCTCATAAAAGTGCTAGGTGCATTTGACAACCCAAAAGGCATTACCATCCATTCATACAGTCCTTCATTTGTTTTAAAGGTAGTTTTCCACTCATCACCCTCTCTTATTATAATCTGATGGTATCCACTCTTTAAATCTATCTTTGAGAAATATTTAGCACCACTCAAACAGTCCATCAAGTCCTCAACTCTGGGCAAAGGGAATCTGTACCTGATTGTGATCTTATTAATTGCTCTGGAATCAGTACACATCCTCCAGCCTCCATCTTTCTTTGGGCTCAATACTGCTGGTACTGCACATGGACTCAGGCTTTCTCTAATCAGCCCCTTGTCCACCAATTCCTGTACTTGTCTCCTGATTTCCTCATTTTCCTTGGGAGTCATTCTGTAGGTTGCCTTATTTGGAAGATTTGAACTAGGGATAAAATCTATCTGATGGCTGATCTTTCTCACAGGTGGCAGCTCATCAGGTAAATCATCCACAACAATGTCACAGTAATCATCTAACATCTCTTGGATTTCTACTGGTAAATCAGAAATCTTTGTAGAAATTAGAAGTACTTTAGGTTTGCAAACTAAAGAAAAACTTACCTCTTCTTCTTCTATCTGCTGCAAATATTCCTTCCCGCTCAGCAACAAGGTCTTTGGATCAATCACTCTGCTGGATGGTTCTCCTTCCTCCATGGGTATCAATGTATGGTGTACCCCATATTTGAAGAACTTGTAAGTGTTCTTCTTGCCATCATGCACTGTTGCTCTGTCAAACTGCCAAGGCCTACCCAACAGTATATGACACACATCCATGCGCATTACATCACACAGGACCTTATCTTTTTATTTGTCCATTTGCAGCTCTATCTCACACTGCTCTTTCACAACCAGCTGGTGCCCTTTGTGCAACCAGGACACCCTGTAGGGAGTTGGATGCTCCCTTGTCTTCAACTTCAGCTTCTCTATCACCTCAGTGGAAACCAGATTGTTTGTGCTGCCACTATCAATGACTAGCTGACAGCATTTCCCTTGGACTTTGCATATGCTCCTAAACAAAGTCTTCCTTTGTGCAGGCTCAGTGACCTCTTTGGCTTGCTTCAACAGGACCTTATTTACCACCAAGGATTCTCCCCTCTCTAGAATAATTTCTTCTTCAATCTCTGCCTCTTCAACAGCCTGGGAAACAACAACATTTCTTGGACCAGCACCCACATTCTCTAGACACCTCATAGTGCTTATGTCCCACTTGCTGACACCTATAGCACCTCAACTCTCTACCTCTACCTCTGTCTCTGCCTCCTCTTCCTTTTCCTCTGTAAGAACCCCTTATGCCCCTTGCATCATCCTCTGTAGAAGCATTCTAAGGTGAGCTACTGTTAGCTCCATCCCTGGGTGTAGCAGGCTTTCCTCTACCACCCTGACCTCCCTTTCCATGGAAAGTGCCTCTCTTCTTGGCAGAATGTTTCCTCAGGAGTTTCTCCTCTACTCTCAAGGCCATCTAATAGGCCTCTTCCACTGTATTAGGAGACAGGAGACCAATCTCATATTGGATCTCCAACTTGAGACCATTCACATATCTAGCAATATTCTCTGGTGTGTCTTGGAATTGCCCAGCACTTGTGCTTACTATGTAGAATTCCTCTGTGTATTCCTTTACTATCAGCAACCTCTGTCTCAGGTTCTGCATTTTCTTATACAATGTCAGCTAGTAATCACTAGGTAAGAATTTACCTTTTAATTTAGCCATCATTCTAGTCCAGCTCTTGATAGGTTGCTTGCCAACTCTCCTCCTTTCTGCCTGCACTCCATCCCACCAAAGTGCAGCATGTCCCTTCAGCTTTGTTACTGCAAACTTGACCTTATTATCTTCACTTATTTCTTCATAATCGAAGCACTTGTTTAATTCATTAATCCATTCCACTAGTTCTTCTAGATTCAGTCCCCCTGCATAACTCGACACTTCAATTCTGGGCTTAACTGCAGACCCCAGAACAGTCCTAAGGAGCCTCATGTCAGGAGGAATCTCAACGTTTTCTTCAACTTCTTCTGTTTCAGGTTCACTGATGTCTTCCAGTTCTCTAGGCTGTCTTCGCTCCATGGCATCCATTCTGGCCTCGACCCTCTGCAACATCACCAACACCTCTGCGTTGGTAATGGGCCTCCTTCTACTAGCACCTCTACCAACTCAAATCGCCATGTCAACTCTTCTGCAAAAAAAAACTTAAAACAATGGCTCCGATACCACAAATGACGCAACAAAATTGAAATGTCAGCCCCAAGGAGAGCTGGTCAACTGTGACGTGGCTCTGTCGGCATTTTCCTAGTCAACCCTGTTCTTTGAATCCACGTGGCCTTCTTTCTTTTTAGTTTATTTATCAATTTCAAAGAAATTGACAAATAAAATCATTCATAACTTTCGCAGGTTATATTATACTTCCCGGCTTATATATTATCTCTGAGCCTTTATAATCAAGGTTTAACCCTTCGGCTTTATATAAATCCAACACTTTTTAAACAAATAAACTATGATACCCCTAGGATCTGGGCCCACCTCCACATCCAATAAACCAATCAAACGCTCCTATCGTACCTTCATATCCTCTGCGCACCTTGGTTAAACTCCGGGCAAGTCCAACGTGTGATCACCGTCCGATGGCCCTCTCCCAAATCAACAGCTCTCGTCAATATTGCTCGGCGTCTGGGTACGAATGTTAACATGCGATGGCGCAGGTTAAACAGTGGTTTTTCGGGGGTCCACCTTGCCATGCGTCAACAGGTCTATGGAATTGCTCACGTTCAGGAAATACCACCTATTCACCCAAAAGCGGTGCGGTATGGGCAATCCACCTAGCAAAAGCACTCGCGTTTTTTTTTTTTTTTACAGTGATTAACTATGGTTCACGTCGGTTGCACTATCCTTATCGTTCATTAACTCATGTCTAGACCACGGTTCCGGTTTCGAAAGCAACAACTCTATATCTTTACAAAGCGGGAAATCTTCCAATTTAAACAGCATTCACGACCACTGTTCCTCTGCACAGGCCCCACCTGTGGGTGGGATTTATTCAACAAGGTTTTTTTCAATAAATTTCGAGAAAAAGATAGACATAGGGGTGTAGAATCGGCACAATAGATCACTAATTATACATACACAGGGATCAATCACCTCGCAATTAAACAATTTCTTCACAATTAAGATTCAAGACAGTTCTACGGCAAATGTACACTGAAATCATTTAACTGGAAGCAATTGTAAATGCATAGATTTTATTGCAGAAATATCTTCTACTCTTCCTCTATTCTCTCCTCTCCTCTGCTATACACATCCAAGGGATTACATTTATATACATAAACATATGACTCTTCGGTTCCTCTGAGAGGACCATTCTAGAAATCAAAGGTCTAATTACAACTTATTCCAATAACTGAACTGACAGCTGGATCGAGCCTAACTGTTCGACTTCTACAACTCTAACTAATCTAAATAATACAATTAGCTGAGGTATTGAAACCTAGCTATTACAATTCAAGTGATTTCGAACCCTCCTAGCCACAACATGTGGACAAAACTTCCTACATTGCTGGCTAGTGTCTAATGCCCCTGCATCAAAACCCCAATAATAAAAAACCTCAGAATACATATATGATAGAAGGTCAAAAATTCCCAACCTATTTGATTACTCCTTTAGACCTTAATGATGTTCAACTTAGGTTTTGAAGAACACTTGAAAAGAAGAAACATTATACAAGAGAAAAATAATTCTGAGGAAGATTCTCTACGGGTAAATAAAACTCTTGAGGGAAACACATCTTTTCAAGATCAAAACATTGAAAAATAAAAATAGAAAGAGCCAATAATTTCAACTCCTATATTAGAGCAGCCATCAACATCTACTTCTACACCTCCTTTTCCAGAAAGATTACAAATTGATAAGGGTGTAGAGAAAAAAATTATGATGCCTAACTATGATTTCCTAGATGAGTTAAGAAATGTTTTTATTAAAATTCCATTATTACAAGCTATCAAGGAAATCCCAATCATAGCAAAAACAATAAAGGAGTTGAGTATGAAAAAAATAGGAAAAATAATAAAAGAGACAAAGAAAATACAACTGGTTGGAAAAATAGTAGATATAATGATGGGTAAGATTTCCATTCCAAAGTATCTAGACCCAGGAAATCTAGTTGTTAGAATACACATCAATGGAATTGAAATTCAGAATACACTCATTGATTTAGGAGCAGCAATCAATATAATGAGTAGGCAAATCATGGAAAAACTAAAACTTCCTAATCTTCTTTGTACACCCACATTGCTACAATTAGCAGATAGATCTGTGATAAAACCAGATGGGATAATAGAAGACATTCCATTGTCCTTAGATTCTTGGGAGTATCTTGTGGATTTCATGATCCTAACTCCTAAAAATGATATAGGAGGACATCCTATTATATTAGGAAGACCTTGGTTAGCTGCAGCTGATGCTTTCATTAGTTGTAGATCTGGTGATATGTACATCTCTGATGGAAGTTCAACCAAGAAATTTACCTTGTATCCTCCAGTAATAACAATCACAAAATTAGATGATACTCAATGGATTGATGATGAAGAAGATATACAACCTCTCTTCACTATTTCATAAATTAGCGAAGATAGTTAGATTTTGAATACTTTGGAAAATTATGAATCTTCTTCAGAATTTAAATATGAACAATTTCAAGAACAATCTAACATTGATTTCTTATCATCAAGATAGATGTCTCTTTACTCCATGGAAGAATTTGGCAGCTCTGCAATTGAAATATTCCTAGGAAAGACCTTAAACATAAACAAAAACCTAGAGAAGTTTCAACAAGAAAAGCTAGTCAAAACATTACAAAGACACTCTTCTGCATATGCTTGGGAGTATACTGACATGAAAGGGATCAATCTTAAAACTTGCACTCATCATATCTATATAGAGGAAAATTGTAAACCAATCAGACAACCTCAGAGAAGGATGAATCCAAACCTTAGGGAGATTGTTAAAGAATAATTCCATAAATTGTTAAATGTCAATTTTATTTATCCCATTTTAAATAGTAAGTGGGTCTCTCCTTTGGCGATTGTACCCAAGAAGAATGGAAAATCGAGGGTATGTATTGACTACCTAGAATTGAACAAAGCTACTCTTAAAGACCATTTTCCCTTACCTTTCATAGATTAGGTACTAGACACATTAGCAGGCAAGAAGTACTTCTCATTTTTAGATGGGTTCAGTGGCTATAACCAAATTCAAGTAGCACTTGAGGATCAAGAAAAAACCACATTTACCTGTCCTTGGGGTACCTATGCCTACCGAGTATTGCCATTTGGATTATGCAATGCACCTGCAACATTCCAAAGGGTAGTGTTAGGAATATTTTCAGATCTAATACATGACTGTGTAGAGGTATATATGGATGATTTCACAGTCTATGAAAACACATTTGAAGAAGCCTTAACAAACTTGGAAAATGTTCTAAAGAGATGTAAATAAGAAAATATTTCATTAAGTCATGAAAAGTGTTTTATGATGTTTACTAAAGGGATTGTTCTAGGACATCACATTTTAGGAGAGGGAATAAAAGTTGATAAGTTAAAAGTTGAAGTCATTTCCAAACTACTAGTTCCAAGTTGTCAAAAAGATGTTAGGATTTTTCTAGGATTTACAAGGTATTATAGGAGATTCATACAAAACTTCACTAAGATAGCATCTCCACTTTCAAATTACTTACCAAAGACTGTGAATTTAATTGGACTTCTGACTGCCAGTTAGCCTTTGAAACTTTGAAAACAAAAATCTCTGAAGCACCTATTTTAAGGGGACCTAACTGGAAATTACCTTTTCATATTTCAACAGATGCCTCAGATACAACTTTAGGAGCTATATTGGGAAAAAAATATTTGATTCCTTATGCCATCTACTATACAAGTAAAAATTTGACTCCTTCAGAGTTAAATTATACTGTAAGTGAAAAAGACTTCTTAGCTGTTGTTCATGCCATAAATAAATTTAAACACTATATAACAGGCTATGAAACTTTTGTTCATACAGATCACTCTGCAATTAGGTACCTAATGAAAAAATCAATTACTAATGGAAGAGTCACAAGATGGTTATTTCTTTTACAATATTTTAACATCAACATTCTAGATAGGCCTGGGAAACAAAATACAGTAGCTGATTTCCTATATAGACTCCAAAACATTAAAGACAGTACTCCAGCTGAAGATAACTTCCCTGATGAATATCTCTTTGCAATTACCACTCAAACTCCTTGGTTTGCTAATATTGCTAACTATCTAGTTTCAGGAAAATTTCCTTCAAATATGAATACAAGAGATAAAAGAAAGATCATTTATGACAATGAAAAATACTCATGGATTGCTAATGAGTTATACAAAACAGGTCCATATTTCATCATCAGAGGATGTGTTCAAGAAGATGAGATGCCTGAAATTCTCAAGGCATGTCATGATGAACCATGTGGTGGACACTTTGCTGATAAGAGGATAGCTTATAAGATCCTTCACCTAGGATATTATTGGCCATCCCTCTTTAAAGATGCTAAAGAGTATGTTAAAAGGGGTGACAGTTGCCAAAGGGTAGGGAAACCTTCTCCTTCAGGTGAAATGCCACTGCAACCTCAAGTACACATTGAACCATTTGAGAAATGGGATTTAGATTTTGTAGGACCTATTAATCCTCCATCAAGACAAAAGAAATATATATTGGTTTGCACTGATTATGTAACCAAATGGGTAGAGGCCAAACCATTACTTTCTGCTACTGAAGCATTTGTAGTCAATTTTATTTTTGAGGATATTTTTACTCGTTTTGGTGTCCCAAGAGAAATTGTTACATATCAAGGAGGTCAATTCACATCAAATCTAGTGGAGAAAATGGTGGAAAAGTACAAAATTAGACACATAAAATCTACTCCCTACCATCCACAAGCAAATGGGCAAGTGGAATCTACCAATAAAGTCATTGACGAGATCCTAGCAAAGATTGTTCATTTACACAAGAGAGATTGGGTAGAAAGGCTTCCTGAAGCCTTGTGGGCCTACAGAACTACATGGAGAAATACAAAAGGTCACACTCCTTATGAACTTGTTTATGGAAAACAAGTCTTGTTTCCCATAGAGTTTCAGATCCAAACTTTCAAAATGGCAGTCCAGTTGGGACTTGATCTAACAGAAGCACAGAAGCACATACTGGAGCAAATTAATGAATCGGATGAGATCAGACAAGATGTAGTCTAGAGAACAAGAATAGTCCAACAACAAAGGACTAGATGGCATGATAAGTACATCAAGGAAAATAAATTTAAAGAAGGTGACCGGGCTCTCTTATTTTATTCAAAGTTCAAGGATTTTTCAGGTAAATTTTAGACTCGTTGGCTTGGGACATATGATATTGTGAAAATATTTGAAAATGGAGCAATAAAAATCAGGACAATAGATGAAGGAAAGGTAGCCTTTCTTTTAAATGTATTCTTCTTCAATATATAAAAAATAATTAAAAATAATAATAATAATAAATAATAAATAAATTAAAAATTAAAAATTAAAAAAAAAAAAGATAAAAAAAAAGGTATAAACATGAAAACCAATAATTGATTGGCATGTTTATACAGAAAATTTAAGGTGAAAATCAAAGTTCTTCTAACACTTTAGATTTTAAAAAATTGTTCTTTTCTGCAATTAAATATTATAAAATCATCCATTTCATTTCATTCCATCTCATACTTCACTCCATTCAAATTTTCATTTCATTCCATCTCATACTTCACTCCATCCATATTTTAATTTCATTCCATACTTCATTCCAGCCACATTCCACTTCATTTCATTCCATATTTCAGAGTTTTTACAGGTACATTTTGTAGCTACCTGTTCTGCAGGCAGATCCATTCTGCAGCCAATTGATTCTACAAAACCTACTTCAGCAAACAGAGAACGAGTCAAACAAGATTATGGAGCCTAAAAGAGCAGTATTTCTTAGATGAAATACAAAATCACATCAAAGCAACAAAAATTAAAAAAGGGCTAAGGTAAAATTGTATGAAATTATTTTTTATAGCAAATCATTAAAGGTATAATATGGGTAGGTCATATGTTTTCCTAAGTTATTTTATTATTCGAATTGATTAAACCCTTACCATAAACATTCCTTGACCAAATCCTTTTTACCCCGCTCCATACCAAATTATCATTAATTGAAAGATAACGGTTAAGACCTAGAAGTGACCTATTGGGTCACGTCATCAAACCAGAGCATTAATTGATGATTTTTGAAATCCTCATAAAGATTTCTTCGCAGTCATTCATTCCATGACAAACTCTTATACCCGATTATCCTTCAAGATTTATCACTACCCTGTTTCGTTCACTCCCACTCACTTCTATTTCTTCCATAGCCAAATCCTCATCTACAAAGAAGTCACTTTAGGGCAAGACAACCCTTCACAGTTACTTTTGCTTTAAGAACAGGAACAGAGCAGTGAATTGAAGCCAGAGAAAGGAAGCAATTTTCATCAAGAAGAAATGGGGCTTATTGTAAGGTCAGAACCAATTGGAACTAAATATTTGGAAGGATACCCTCAGATTAAAGGGTTATAGCAACAGGCTGGATGGCTGAGTTTTATAGAGAGATTTAATGGATTTCACAAAGAAATCACAAATTCATTTACCAGATCATTCAATAGAGAAGAAATAGAGATTGGGAATATCAAATTCTCCATCACAGAGTCTTTCATAGCAGAAGCAACAGAGTTGCGAAGGCAAAGAGAACGATGGTTTAAAAACAAATAATTTCACAATGAGGCTTGGAGACAAATGTTGAAAAACCCAGGTATGGACACTACAGTGTTTAAAAAAGGTATTCCTAGTTCAGCTTTGAAGAATAAATAGAGGAATATGCTATTAATCTTGCAAAAGTTCATAACCTGTGAAGGCAGATTTGGTACTTTGTATGTTTATCACATTAGGCTCACGATGAATTTTCTAGATGAATAAATAAATCTTCCATTTTTCTTACTTAATAGTTTGAAAATGATGTCTTCAAATGTCCAAAAAAGGCTTCAGTTCTTAGAGACTACCTTCAATCATCATGGCTTAATTAAAATTTTAATTGAGTTTCATCTGAAGAAGATAGGAGATAATTGGGATGAATTCCTCCTAAGAAACCATTTTGAAGAACGTAGAGAAAAATTGTCTAAGGAAAAACCAGTGAGAAGAAGTAGGAGGGGAAAAGATGTTAAAACTGTTGAAGTCAAGCCTAGTGTATCAACACAAGAAGACAGTGATGAAATAATCTCTAAGAAATTGGTAAAAATTAGGAAACAACTCAAGAATAAAAGGAAGAGGGAATTAACAAATTTATGTGTTGAAGAAGATGATGTAAAAGATGAAAATCCACCTAAATTAAGAAGAAGTCCCAGGCTTAAGGGCATGATGAAAAAGACATGCATTAAGGGAACTGAAATCATCAACATTGAAGAAGACCCAATTCAGACCTTAGTTGACAGATCTCCTGTATACCAATATGAAGAAAGCTCTGGTAGAAGAACCCCAGATGTAGATATAGCTCAACAACAATTTTATGACCATGTGGAATCATTAGAGAGAAAAGCCTCAGAGAACAAAGAAAGGTCCCCCAGTCCACAAGAACCTCCAATTGAAAAATTAAAAAGAGACAACTATGAATTGGAGATGTTGAATAACCATATTAATAATGAAAATTAAATTCTAAGGGAGCAAGTTAAATTGAAAGGTAGCATTAACAGTACTCTCTCTCAGAAAATGGAAGGATTATATAAAGCAAACAAGAATTTGAAGAAAAGGAACAGGAAATTGAACAGGGCACTTATTAATCTGAAGTTCAAAACACTCATGAGGAAACCCAGGATGGCATTAACTACCAGAAGAAGCAGAAAAATAAGGTTAGATGTCCTTGCAGAGATATCAGTACGAATGTAATGAAGTTGCATGAGGACATGCAAAAGTTTTGCAGTGGGGGTATGTTGAGCCCTAAAAGTTTCTTCTCCTTTGCCAAAATCCTCTTTATCTTATCATTCCTTTTGTCATTTATATACCTAAAAGATCAATAAGAATGATTAAAATCACTTAAGGAATACATGCAATGACCAACTTGTTGTACTTTTGTGGTTTTGTTGTCTTAATGATTTCTAAGCAGTTTTAGCTACAGAATGCAGTCATTCTGTAGCAAGTTACACATTCCTTAGCCATTTTGGTGTTTGAACATATTACAGGTGTCATCTAAAGAAAAGGAGTATATGGTTAGATTTTAAATCTTTCCTACATTGTTTCTTGTCATCCACGAAGGCTGAATCAAAATCTGGAGATGCTTGTGCACGTGGTCAAACCAAGAGTCCGAGAAGCAGATTTCTATAAGGATAAGGACTCTTGATTTTCTTTTAGCAAATCATGAGTCATATCAAAGAGTTTTAGTTTGATTTTGACTTTAGAAAACACCTATGCCTACTTTCATTCAATTTCAGTTATGTAATTGCCTATAAATTTAGCTCGGTCATATCGAGAAAACAAGTTAACTATTATTTTCCAAAACTATGATACTATATTTCGAACTATTTTTGATAATAAGAAGGAGCATAAATTTGATGTTGTGCTGAAGACAAGCTTGAGTTAAGGATTTTCATGCCAACTTGATAGCAGAGGGCCCCTGCTATCCAAGGAAGGCTTCCATGTGCTTTCTAGATAAGTAACTTTTAATTCTGTGTTGTTGTATTTCTCACTTAGACAATTTTCTAAGTTTGTATCTTCCAGTATCATGTCTTTCTTTGTTTGTTAAGCTAAAAGATCCTCATGATGTTATAATTAGTCCTTTCTTAAAAATTTTCCAATATATCACTATTGATTGAATGGATTTTGTTGTGACATCTTGAGATACCAGCACTTTAAGTTTCTGTCCTTTAGATTAAAAGATTCTCATTATCATACAACCACTCTTTTTCTTAAAATATTTTCCAACATATTACTATTGACTGAATGAGATTTGGTTGTATGATGATTAAGTTAATTAGGTTGGATTGAAGATCCTCATATTGTTACAAGCAGTCTTCTCTCAAAATTGTCCCAATAAATCTCTAAATCATATAAAGACCTTATTGTAATACTGTGGGTTACTTGTTGTTTAGAAGATCCATATTTTGTTATATCAAGTCTCCTTCAATTAACTATTCCAATACATCTCTAACTGATGAATGAGACCTAGCTATAACAACATAGGAATTTTAAATTTTCATAGAGATCCTTAGCATATTGTGGAAATTCTCTTCTCAAGTTGTTCCAAAATATCACTAATAAATGAATAGGATTGCACTACAATATTCTAAGTCACTGTCTATTTTTAGGTAGATCCTCATCACATTGGAGTTCAATATCTTCTACAAACTATTCCAATAAACCTCTAATCAAAAGGATTAGATTGAAACATAATTTCTTGAGTTACATTTCATGATCATTTACAACCTAGGACATCCATGGATTAAAATGCTCTGTTTTTCATCATTAGGACAAAATTTACAATTACACTTTGTTGTGAGTTTAAAGTTCTATTTTCTTCCCTTTTTTGTCATAGATTTGATATCACCTTTTGAACATAGATTAGCATACTAAAACCTAAACATAACAAAACTCAAAAACATCAACAAAATATTGAAAAAAATGAAATAAGAATAAGGATATTTAGGCATATATAATGCAAATATACCTCATCAGTTTACAAGCCTTGGTCGATAATTTATGCTATCAATTCAGGACACTAAATTTACTAAACAAATGATGATCCTCGTGGCCCTAGATACAAGTTAAAGGTGATTTGAGGATTTCGGTTTCATAGTTTTTGGGTCGATGAGTCATGAATATCGATTCATTAAGCGAAACCCTCTAGTTGAGTAAACCCTTTGCACACCTGCAAACAACTAGAACACCATAAGCCTCAGTTAATTAAAGAGTATCAATGTCAAAGACAGAAGATCAAAGCATAAAATGAAAGATTAAAGGTCCTAATTGGATTTGAAAAGGATTAAGGCATAAACCCAGTATTAAAGAAAATCAGTATTCTTAAGGAAAGAGAATGAAAACAGATCTAGAAGAACCTAGAATGCCACATCAAAGGGGCTAATTGAATCCCCCAGCTACCAAATTGACACCTTCAACCTTTTTATCTCAAAGGAATACACAGATTAATTCTTAGTCAGTAACATTAAGACTAAAGGTAATGTTGTGTAACCAGCTCCAAAAATAGAAGAAAAGAGATATCAACGCCTTAGAAATAAGCCACTTCGAGGGGGAAACCTCCAATACATTACATAAATGAACAATTTTTGGATGATACAATTTACAAAACCTCCTTTCTGTATATAGGAGTCCATGGGGCCATAATGTAATCCTAGTGGGCCACAATGTAATCCTAGCCGACCTAACAATAATAATTTAAGGGCACAATAATAACAACATGGGGGTTACAGGGGTACAATAATAACAATAAGGGGGGCTACACTAACATAATAAGGGGCTACACTATTAATATAGGGACTTAACATGCCCCTCTCCTTCAAACAAGTGTTGTCCTCAACGCTTGATTATTTCTTGATGCTTCTGTATAAAATTCTCATCCTCCCATGTGAAATTTTCTACAGGAAAGTTCTGCCACTTGCTGAGATACTCTGAAATTGATCGTACTTGTCGATTTCTTGTTTCTATGACTACTTCATAACTTCTTTCGATGTCATGTTGATCTTCCCGTTGTTTCATTAGATTCTGCACCAAAGTTGGGTTATCTTTTGAGAGTTGGAGAACTTGTTGTTGATGCTCGATGTGATCTTCCACTAATTTATCATCCATATTTGCTATTATTTGATCCTTCAAAACATCCAACTTAGCCTCCATTTCTGCTTTTAAACCATCTATTTCATCTTCAATTGCTCTTCGTAAGATTGAAACTTGTTGCACTTGGTACCGTAATTTTGATATCTCATACTGCAACTCTTCCTCTTCATGCGTCATAGTATAGCTTTTTGAGGGATTAATGGGTATGGAATTATTTTTTGAAGGCATTATAGAACCCAATACTGATAAAAATTCTAAAATATTCCCTTGGAATCAATTCAAATTGATTCTTCAAACAAGACTTATGCAATTCGGAAAAATACACACCTTTTTCTTGCTTTTGAGGAGCTCGATATTGAAATTAGATTATCTCTGTGATTGTAGCACTTCAATATTTGAATTTCAGTACCAACATAGCCCTCTGAATTATCTTTTGAATGCCACAGGTCTGACCTGATTTGGATTCTCCAAGACAAATTTGTGTCCAATCTCCCACAATGACCTAATTATGGACTGGTTCAGTAGAGCGAACTTGTACGACCTGCCACGTGTCACTGTTTCGTCCTTTGTATCTGAAATTGATAGCCAAGAAACTAAAGTCCGTGTAATTGTGACCAATTTTTACGGAACTCCAATTCGATGCCCAGAGAGAGAGTTATTGAACTTTTCCCACGATCACCTCTTTGCGATGCAATTCAGGAGCCTGAACAAGCACTACCTTCCACAGATCATATCTCCAAACATATTGCGAACCAAGCTCTAAAAATTTTTGACGAATTTCCTCAGGATTTCAGCTTCACACCATATGAATTTTAGATTTTTAACCTTCGTAGAAAAAAATTTATAGCGCAAATTCCACGATGACCTGTTTAGGAGCCTGAAAAAAGACCTAACTTCCACAAATCATATCTCTGAAAATATTGCGAACCAGGCTCTGAAATTCTTAGAAAATCTTCCTCAGGATTTTGGCTTCGCACCCTAAAAATTTCAGCATCTGAAACTTCGTAAAAAAAAGTTATATCGAAAATGCCATTTATGACTGCTTAAGCAATAAACCGTAGAATCCAAAGCTCTGATACCAAATGTTGTGTAACCAGCTCCAAAAATAGAAGAAAAGATATATCAACGCCTTAGAAATAAGCCACTTTGAGGGGGAAACCTCCAATACATTACATAAATGAACAATTTTTGGATGATACAAATGAATAAAACCTCCTTCTATATATAGGAGTCCATGGGGCCACAATATATTCCTAGTGGGGCCAGAATGTAATCCTAGCCAACCTAACAATAATAATGTAAGGGCACAATAATAACAATTTGGGGGTTACAGGGGTACAATAATAAGAATAAGGGGGGCTACACTATTAATATAGGGACTTAACAGGCAGATGACAGTTCTTGCAAACAAAAGCAAATATCTCAAACTGTCAGTAAAGTTATTGTAAAGATAAGAAAGGGCCTAAAAGTCAGTCTTTTCACCCACTAAGCCTAAAAAGAAAAAGCAGAGTTATGATTGAAAGCATTCCTGCCTTATGCCTTGCATGGTTTTCAAGGCTAGGAGTTGCATTTAGTATGGAATTAATGATACTTGAACCCTCGAAACTCTTCCACCTCCTCATTTTCTTATAAAATCTCTTTGAGGAGCAGATTGTAAAGGGTTGGTTGATCTTTGGATATTTTGTTGCATGTAAATAGCTTTTTAAGCTACTGTAATTTTGTTTGTAATTGAAGACACATAAGTTGAGATGAGAAGTTGTAGCTATAGAGACTCACTGAACTTGATGATTGTAACTAGTTTGAACATAAAATACAAATATTTGATTTATGGGATCCTGGATTTTGTCAATGGTGATGTGTTTCTCACTATAAATTATTGTTTTCTTTTTGTTCCCTTTCTGTCCACTTTTCTCTAATAAATAACAGCAAATATAGATTAGGATTTACTTCTCAAGTACCCTAAATCTCACTGAAAATATTTTTCCTTTATGTTTTCTGCTGATTGTTTATTTAAAGATAATTCAATAGAGTATAACCAGTGAAGTGTTGGTAAGCCCATATTTCCTGAGTACAACTTGAGATTTTTTCCTTGGAATGTTCTTGAGAAGTTTGCTAAATAAAGTTGAGCTAGAGAAGTTTATGGCTAGCCCTGTCTTCTAGTTTATCTCCAACAGTTGCTTTGAAAATTTCTCTTAAGAGTATGTTGAAATCAAGCTAGTTTCAAAGTACTTACCTGATCTTAGACTACCCTTGTGTTTATCATGAATGTTTTCCCTTTGAATATGCTGAAAGCAGGCTAAGTTAAAAGTCTTTACGTGATCTTAAGCTATTCTGTGTCTTTAAATTTTTTCTCTTGAAAGTACATCAAAAGCAGGCTAGTTTAAAAGTACTTACCTAATCTTAGATTACTTTTGTGTCTTTCCTTAAGTGCATGTTAAAAGCAGGATAGTTTCAAAGTACTTACTTGATCTTAGGATGCTCTTTGTTTCTTCATGTGTTTTATTTCTTTCATTTCATTTCTTATTGTTTCATTTCATAAAATCAACTTAAAGAGATCCATTGACATAGATGACTTTCCCCATGAACCACTCTTGAACCTTGTTGTGCAATTAAATCCTCTTATGAATCCATAGCCCAATGGATTGATGTTGTTCCTTGCCTATCCTGTTAGCTGAACCATTCCTTCACCTACTTACACCTTCACCCTTCATACATGATTCTTTCATCTTCATTATATCCTTGCCCAACCAAACAAAGAAACAACCCTTGTTCTTCATAACTAGCCTAAAATCACACTTCAAGCCTTAAAGATCATATATTTGAACTCATACACAGAGAGACCCCTCTCTGAATCTAGGATGGCTAGGTCCTCAGATTCCAAATCGGTTTTGATGTAGGCTCTGCAGCGTTTCTATTTTCAAATCTTGCAAACTACGGAGTCCTAACATGCTGGCAACCATACTGGGGACTCCTGAGTAAAATACTTAAAACAAAACGCTCAATATTCAGTGCAGTATTAGTAACTTTCTTCAAGCACTACCAAGCATGTTGGTAATCATGATAGGACTTGTGAGAATCAGTGGCAATCTAAGTACTTCTTAGGATTCTAACAAACCCCTATCCAACCTTGAAGAAATCAGCTAAGTAAGCCATAGAGTAAACTCCATTTTTCTCATCACCATAGGTAAGTGCTTAAACAGATTTAGGACACTCTCATAAACCACAAGACTGTAAAAACTCATAAAACCTAAAAAACACTTTAGATTGGTATTCAAACCTATGAATGGTGGTGGACCATAAAACATTTTACCTTCAAAAGCTAAAAATTTCCACCTGGTGACTCCACAATCCTGAATAGACCAAAAGAATCCACTGGGAAACCCATTTCTATCATAACATCATACAAACTCAGTTAAGAAAACTTTGAGGATTAAAGTTTTCTTGTTAAAGATCAGTTAGCCTACTAAAGATTGTCATACTTGGTTAAAAATTTTCTTATTATTGGGTCTGAAAACATAGCATAGTGGCTTCTAGAAGAGTTCATACTAGAGCCTATCCTAACCCAAACCCTCCTAAGATAGTTGATAACCAAGAAAGTATACTTAGGAAGTCTCCTAAGTCTAACACTTCAACTATTGTTAGATCGGTCCATCGAGCTAATTCTATTCCTGAAAAACTTACAGCTCTACAAGATTTACAAGTTGACTTAAGAAACCCATTCAGAACTAGGTCACTTGATGATATAGATCAGATAGACTTTGAGCCTCCACATTCACCTCATCATAGTGGTGAACATCCTAGTAGTAGAGAATCAACCCCAATTGATTTACATTTCCTTCATAATTTTGGTTTCTCTCATCCAAGATCTGCTCAACAATCTCTTGCTGATCCATCCACTTCTGTTATCCATACACCCACTGTTCAAACTACCCCATTCCATCAACCCCCTCCTATCTTACATCCTCCACCTGTAAACCCCCCTTTTTTTCCCACAACCTCCTATCATGGCAACATGGTATGCCCCTCTAGTCCTTCCTTTACCTTTAGTCAATCTACCATAGGACTATCAGTCCAAGATACCATTATATGATGCCAGTAGTGCTACTAATGCTTCACAACATGTGGACAAGATGAATGACTATTTTGATAGAAATGAGATAGATGATGAAACTATCAAACTTAGATTATTTTCTTAAAGTCTAGGGGGAGAAACAAGAAAATGGTTCAAAGGCTTAACCCCTCACAGTATTAATGATCTCAAAGCTCTCCATCAGTTGTTCCTAGACAAATGGGAAGTTAGGAAAAACCCTCTCCAAATACTTTCAGATTAAAACAACCTCAAAAGAAACATTGGGGAAAGTGTTCAAAATTATTGCACTAGATTCAATAGTGTTTATAATGCCCTACCCCCAGAATTGAAACCTCCACAAGGCTCAACCTTGGCCAAATTTCCTGAATAATTTGATCCTGAAATGGCCTACCAGCTAAGAGAAAGAGACCCCTTGACTTTATAAGACATGCAGAAAGGAGCTCTAGCTGTGGAAGTAAATCTGATTGAAAAAAGAGCTAGGATGAGGAATGAAAAGAAAGTATCATTTAGGGAGGAAAGCGCACCCTCCACATCTAGCTCAAAAATGGAAAGAATGATGGAGGAAATGATGAAGAAAATGATCATACTTGAGAGAGCACAATCTAGAGAAAATCAATCAGCTCTCCAAAACAGAAATCAATCTCAAAATCACAATCAGAACTTTAGGAGAAATCAACCTCAAAACAGACAAAGAGAGGATGATCAACAGATCAGACCTCCTTTCCAAGAAAATTATGTTAATGAGGATGAAGAGATAAATGAACAAATAGAGGATGACAACATGAATATGTTGGGAGTAAGTAATGAGGATTCTGATCTCATTTATGAAACAAAACATGGTCTATATACACCTTATGATGACAGAAGACCACAAACTGATTACTATGAACACTACTCTGAAAATTCCATCATAGGATCACCTAAACAATATGACCTCAGAAGTAATAAGAATCAAGAAACTCCTCAGAACAAGACCTCTGATAAATCTGCTAGAAACAACCCAGAAAATACACCCAAAGGAACAGTTGAAAACCACAAAACAGTGGCTGTAAATTCTGATTTAAACAAAGGGAAAAATGCTCAAACCAATGAAAAACAGAGTATTAACCCCAGTAGCACTAGCACCTCAGATAATGCTCCTAAGAAAACCATTCTAACTATTGTAAATAATAAAATCAATAAGCTGATTTTTCTAATGAAATAGTGACTAAAAAGGTTGAACTAAACCTGTTAAAAAACCAAATTCCTTTCAGCCTAGAGAATGAAATATCCAAAATCAAAATCTCTGTCCCACTCACTAAATTAGTCACTCAAAATGTATATAGAGATCAGATTTTGAAAGCTTTGAACATAGCAGATGTCCATGACACAGTTAACTTAAATGATGATACCCCAGAGCTAATTTTTGGACCGAAAATTGAAGGAAAGTTTCAAGAAGGAAAAACCCCTCCTTTTTACATCAGTTTAAACATTCATGACAATATCTTTCACAATGCCATGCTTGATTCAGGAGCATCACACAATCTCATGCCCAAGGTAATTATGGAAAGATTAGGCTTAGAGGTAACTAGACCCTACAAAGATTTATATTCTTTCGATTCAAGTAGGGTAAGATGCCTAGGCCTAATAAAGGATCTGTGTGTTAACTTAGCTCAAATACCAGCCAAGAGTTTAGTGATGGACATTGTAGTGGCTGATATACCCCCCAAATATGGCATGCTTCTTTCTAGATCATGGGGTGCTAAGTTACAGGGCACAATGCAGATGGATATGAATTATGCCACCATCCCTTTCTTCAGTCAACCTAGAAGACTCTATAGGGAAACACACATGAAATACATGTTGAGTAACCAAGAAAGACCTGAGAATTCTCCTCTCTATTCCATACACACTGACCTTGACTCTTTCATTCTTTTTAATGATGATATTCCAAAAGAGCAAGAACTAATAAGTGAAAAAACATCAAATGCTATGATCACTTCACTGTCAAACATAGCTACAGCCATTGATGAGGAGGAAAATAAAGGGAAAATTAAAAAACAGTCTGTTGATTTAGAAATCCACAGAAAATAGATTAGAGGTCTTGAGGTCCAATACAGTCATATAAATAACGCAGATCATGAAAATCAAGAAGTAAAACCTTAAAACATTGAAAAATTTGAGGAACAACACTCAGGAAAACGTAGTGCAGACTCTTATACAGAACATAATGATGAACAATGTGGAGAGGACAACAATGAAATAAATCATAAATCTGAAGACAGTCCTCTTTGGAGCATGAATTTTTATGGGTCTTGCACTAAAAATGATGCAGGAGCAAGCATATGGCTACATAACACTGAAAGTAATCATGCTGAGGGGCATTCCTACAGGTTAAACTTTCAATGTACTAAAAACATAGCTGAGTATGAAGCTCTCCTTTTAGGCATGCATTTATTGAAAAAAATAGGGGCCAAAAGGATAAAAGTTCATGGGGATTCTGAATTGATTATTAGGCAAGTAAATGGGGAATTTAGTGCTAAACATCACAGACTTAGAGCCTATAGAGATGATGCCATGGATTTATTAAAAAAATTTGATGAATTTTAACTTATTTTTATCCCAAGAAACCAAAACATCCTTGCCAATGGTTTAGCCTTTGCTGCTAGAACTTGTCTTACACCTTATGAAACCAAGCAATGCACTACCCAAGTCAAATTTAGACCAGCTGTCCAAGACAATGAAAAATACTGGCAAGTTTTTGAGGGAGATAAACAAATAGAAGACTTCCTAAAGTCCAAAAATGAATTTGAAGCATCAAGCTCATATTCATATTATGATAAAGACTTTCCTACTAAAGAAAACCCACTTACTGAAGAAGAAAAATCTCCCAAGATTGCTGAAATAAACCTGTTAACCTATGAATCCAATCATAAAATAGAGCATAGCATAGATTTAGAAAATGAAGACTTAGAAGTGTTGCAATATAAAGACCAAAGTTTTCCAAAAGGTCTGGTCCCCTTAGAAGAATTATTTGATTTGAATGATGTGGCCAAGAAGCCAAAGCTGGAACCCATAGAAACTGAAATAGAGGAATGCAATATAGGCAGGGAGGATAATCCCAAATTAATCAAAATATCTAAAACACTGCCTGCTCACATTAAATTGAAATACATTGAGTTCTTTAAGAAATTTTTTGATGCGTTTGCATGGAGCTATGAAGATCTACAATCCTATGATACAAAAATAATTCAGCACAAGATACCCCTCAAGGAAAACCAGAAACCTTTTAAACAAAAATTGCGCAGAATCAACCCTATTCAACTACCTCTGGTAGAGAAAGAAATCAGAAAAATGTATGAGGCTGGAATTATTGTCCCTGTTAGATACTCAGAGTGGGTGTCTAATCTTGTATCAGTAAGGAAGAAAACTGGAGAGATTAGGCTTTGTATTGATTTTAGAAACTTAAACAAAGCCTCACTAAAGGACAACTATCCTTTGCCAAAAATGGATCATATTTTACAAAAGGTAGTTGGTTCTAAAAGAATTTCTTTGCTAGATGGCTTCTCAGGATACAATCAGATTTTGGTACATCCTGATGATCAACTTAAAACAACCTTTACTACACCCTGGGGAACTTTCATGTTTTTGAAAATGCCTTTTGGTTTAATGAATGTTGGCGCCACATTTCAGAGAGCCATTGATATTGCATTTTCAGAAGAAATAGGTTACTTCATTGTGATTTACCTTGATGATATAACTGTTTATTCTAAAACAGATGAAGAACACCTAAAACATTTGAGAAAAGTCTTTGAAAAGTGCAGAAAATTTGGTTTGTCCTTAAACCCAAAGAAAACATTGTTTGGTCTCCAAGAAGGTAAACTTCTTGGACATATCATATCAGAAGAAGGTATAAATATAGACACAAAAAGGATTGATGGCATATTGCAAATCAACCATCCCAGAAACATCAAGGAACTTCAATCCTTCATTGGAAGGATTAATTTCTTGAGAAGGTTCATACCCAATCTAGCTGAACTCCTCAAAAACATAACAAACATGTTTAAAAAGGAAGAAGGAGTTAAATGGACTTTAGAAGCAAAAAAATCATTTGAACTGGTAAAACAAGCACTCACTAAAACACCAGTTCTTATTTGTCCTAATTTTTCAAAGGATTTCTTCATTTTTTTCATTTGCATCAGAACACACAGTAGCTACTATCCTATTACAGAAAAATTTGAATGGACAAGAGAAACCCATTGCATTTTTCAGCAAAGCATTAAGAGATGCACCTCTGAAGTACAACATTATGGAAAAACAAGCCTTTGCCTTAGTCAAAGCCCTAAAAGACTTTAGAGTTTACATTCTACATTCCCACATCATAGCATTTGTGCCTCATTCAGTGGTGAAAGACATATTTACCCAAGATCCAGATGGCAAGAGAGGAAATTGGATTGCTGTAATTTTAGAGTATGACTTAGAAATCAAGCCCACTAAACTCATAAAGGACCAAGGACTAGAAAAGCTGATGGCTGAATATAACTTCCAAGCTCTTGATATAAACATGTTTAATGCATTAGATGAACAGGAGGAGTGTTTCACTCCAATTATTGAAGACCATTTTCTAAATTCATCTTGGTATGCTGACATTTTGTATGTTTTTCTCAACCTCAATGTTCCTCCTGGTTTGTCTAAAACAAAGGCAAGATTTTTAAAGCTAAAAGCTGTAAATTTTTGCATTTTAGATAAATGTTTATATTGGAAAAATGCTAGTGGGTTATTACTTAAATGTTTGCCTAAGAATGATGCCGATAAGATCAAGCACGAGTTTCATGAAGGAGAATGTGGAGGCCATCTCTACTGGAAATCAAATGCTAACAAAATCGTTAGAGCTGGCTATTACTGGCTCACTCTCTTTCAAGATGTCCATAAGATGATTATTGCCTCTCACAAATGCCAAATCTTTGAAGGCAAAAAAAAACTGCTTCCCTTACCTCTGCAACCAATCACTGTTGAAGCTCCTTTTCAAAAGTGGGGTCTAGAATTCATTGGGGAAATCCATCCTCCCTCATCTTCCCAACATAGATGGATCCTCACAGCAACAGACTATTTTACCAAGTGGATAGAAGCCATCCCCTCTAGGAATGCCACCGATTCAGTTATCGTTTCATTCCTTGAAAACCATATATTATCCTTATTTGGCTGTCCTAGAAAGATCATCATTGATAATGCTGCTGCATTTGGGTCTAATTAGATGGTATAATTCTGTCATAAGTATCAGATCATATTGGGTCATTCCACAGCTTATTACCCTCAAGGTAATGGGCTTGCAGAATCATCAAATAAAATTCTGGTTAATATTATCAAGAAGTTGCTGGAAGATAACAAAAAATCCTGGCACAATAAGCTAGTGCACGCTTTATGGGTAGACAGACTAACCATTAAAAAATCCATTGGAATGTCTCCCTACCAGCTAGTTTATGGAACTGATGCAATACTTCCAACCAGTTTAGGAGTGCTAGTCATGAAGCTGATCCAGGAAGTACAGTCTGAAGATGATGATGTAACAAGAATAATAAACTAGAATATACATCTACAGCAAACCAGAGAGGAAGTTTACATCAGAGCATAGCAATTACAAGAAAACATTAAGAAGATGTTTGACAAAAGAACTAAGGAAAGTGATTTCAAAATTGGTGATAGAGTTTTGAAATGGGATTCAAGAAGAGAAGATAAGGGAAAACATGGAAAATTTGATAACTTATGGCAGGGCCCTTATCTCATCCAATCTGCTATTGGAAACCATGCATTTTTTCTGCAAGAATTGGATGGAGCTGAATACTTTAGAGGTCCTGTTAATGGCAGGGTTCTCAAACATTATTTCTGTTGACTGACATTTTACTTTCAAGGCTTTTTATCCATGTATATAAAACTGTTTTTCAAATTTGAAGAAAGAGAAAAGACAAAAACAATATAAAAATAAAAAGAGGGCAGAAATAAAACAAGAAAGGTACAACCCCATACCAAAAAGACAAAATCTGAAAGTGTGTAAGCTTAAATGCCACTACCAAAACAAAGCTCTGGTATTTTAGTCATACAGTCTAATCATGACTAAGATAGATTTCAATTTTTTCTGCTGATAGGCTAGTGAAGAAGATTTTCCAAACTGTTTAATCTTGGCTTATCAGTAGAATAGATTAGGATAGAAAATATTGGTTCTAATATGCTCAAAATCTGAATCAAGGAAAAATTAAAGATCAGCTCAAAACAGATCAAAACCAGAGCTGCAAAAAGGATGAAGAATGTATTAAAATTTTCAGATCTTAAGCCTTCACAATTTTGTTTTAAAAATTTCTAAAAAATAAAGTCTGTGTGCAGCTTGTTTTTTATTCCATATACCCCCAACAAATCAGACAACCTAATCCTAGTTTGGTTGTGTTTCTGTTTTAGAAAAATAGAGAATAAAATCTGCTAGACAGTCTAATCCTGGCAAATAGTAGCTTAGGTAGAGAATGTATGAGTTCAACAGTCTAAACTGAACTCATGGAAGAAATAAGGGTAGACTTAGATTAGTTTTTCCTGTTTTCAAAAGAATAAAAAATGTTGATGTTCAAGGTCTGCAAACCCAAATGCACCTATTGAAGAAAAAATGTTAGGAAGTAGGCTGTGTAGGTAGTTGTTTGGGAAATAACTCTGTTTGATAGAAATATTGATCATTTTTCAAAGTTGCATGATCAAAGAAGAAAAGGTTTTCAAATGGATAAAGGCATAGGTCTACATCCCAGAGATCAAATTCTGAAGATTCTTGAAACCTCCAAGGAGCTTCCATCCCCAATTGGAGCCACTGTTAGCCATCAGTAAATTTTTGACTGAAGCAAATGATGGCTAAAATAAGTCCTAAGCCTTCAAGAGACAGTTTCCTTTGAAAATCTATCCTCTTTGAAGTCTTATGATGTTCTTTATCCTTGAGATTAATCTTCACTGTTGTTTCACTATAAAACCCTCAAGGACCTTGCTGTTTATAAAGAAAACTGTCTTTCATGGCCTAATTTCCATATTCTCCTCCTCCATTATTCATCCTCAGATTTTCCCCTCATATCACTTATTTTTTTCCATTCATAACCCCTTCCTTTCCTTCATTTAACTTCCAAAAATGTTAAAATCCTCTTTTCCCATTTATCGGAACCCTTGTTTGGCTTTAAAATCCCTTTTAAAAAGCCTAAAAACAGTCCTTTAACATTTCGGTTATTAAGCCCCTGTGATGCAGGAGCATTAGGCAAAGAGAAAATACTTTGTAATTTATTAAAACTTAGGGGTTTTTAAGTTTTTAAAAGAGCTAGATTTTTATGAATGATTTGAGTATGTTTTATGTATTTTTAATTAAATATTGTAAATAATTCTCAAATGTTGAGAATATGAGAGAATTTGGTCAGTTGAGGATGTAAAGGGATGAGAGATTTTTCTAAATATTAATTTAGAAATTAGTTTCATTAATTATGGGAGAGAGAGGATCCTTAGGGATTCAAGAGTGATTTTAGGATTTTCTTGAGAAATTGAAGGGATTGAACTCAAATTAGATCATTTTAAAATTGTATAAATTATCAAGTCTCAAAGGCATTGAAAATCAGATCAAGTAAGAGTGAGAGTGAGAGTGTGAGTAGAGAGTAGGGGTTTCTACTTGGAAGCCTTCGGGCAGACTGTAAAAGGGCCATTGATTTGGAAATCAGGCCAAGGAAGGAGATTGCTATGTAAGTATTGTGTGTATTAATACAGAATTTGATTTTCTGAATTTTATGCCATTATTGAGTTGCATAGAATTGATTGGGTAATTTAGCATCAAAATGAATCGATTCTAATAGAGGGAGAATTATGTTTAAGACATTGGCTGAATCACGAGTTTATGGTATAAAAAGGGTTTTGAATCCTTTTGAATTGTTGAGTTATATGGTTATGTTTTAATTTGAATGCAATCGCATGTTTTACTGGGGCTGGATTAATACTTCACAATTCTGTTAACAAATATATGAATTCCAAGTAGATTTTGGAACGAAACAAAAGTTTATTGAAGTCCGAGTTCAATATAGTCGGGACTGAAATTTTGAGATCGAGCATGTTAAATTTTAAGTTGAAATGTTGTTGTTGAATTGGCATCGGATTGAGCAGATCTGTAGCATCAAGTAAAGCAGAGATAGACAAGACTGGAAGGTTGGTTTTGTGTTTAAAACCATTGTATAAGCGTTCTGGTTCGATTGGCAAGAATCAATGTGATTCTGGCTTTGAAAGTTACCAATGAAGAATCTATGATGTTGCTGAAACACAATCTTCAGCATAGAGAGCAATTCGTTTTGATGTTGCTGAAACACAATCTTCAGCACAGAGAGATGTATGTTTGAAAGGAATCAATTCGTTTTGATTGCTGGAATCAATTTCTGTTTATGTATAATTTTGATAAGTCGATGTATAGAAGCTGATTTCAAGCTTTGATGCAGAGCGATGAATTTCTGGGTAAATCGAATTAAAGTCTGTGTAATTCGACTTCAAAGCAATCAGAAATTTAAGCCTTGAAGAATCAGTTTTACAGCCAACAAACGTAGAGCTCTGGCATGTTAAAGTTCAGCGTTTCAGAAATTGCAGTTCTATCAGTTCAGTGTTGTGACAGGTAAATGATGTTGAAGTCCTGTTGTAGCGTTTTGAAATAACGCAATTTTCAGTGAAAATTCTGAAAAGTGAAGGATGCTAAACGCAAGAATGGGTTGAGTCTGGTTGAAGATTTAAACCGAGAGCATAGTCGATAGACTGTGATAAAGTATTAGCGCAGAAGAGATATCAATTGAAGGATCAATTCGATTGCAGAATGGAAGATGTTGCAGCATGGTAAATTTCCGGAGAAATGTGGATGGGAAGTTCAGCAGATTTTAGAAATGCACACTACTGGTATGAGCCAGTGCTTAAAACATTTGTATGGTGACCCAGTTAATTTTTGATTAAATAAGAATTGAATAAGCATGATTCAATGTAGAGCAGATTTGGTCGCTGGTGCTATTCTTCAAGGTAAGAGTAATCTATTCAAGGATTAATTTTTGAGCTTCCGCAAAAGTTTATGAAATTGCAAGAAAGTGGACTTTCTTTACATGAAACAGGAATTTCCATTTTATATGCATGGTATTGGGAAAGATTATGGGTATTTTAGGGTGACCCTGCATCAAGTGGTATCAGAGTAGGAAGGCTCTGTTGAAATTGAAGATGTTTGCTTTCTGAATGAGTGCAGGAAGGTTCTGTTGAGACCTGAAGCGTTTTTTATTTGAATGTGTTCTAAATCTGATATGCAAGCTACACAATTGCAATGAACATGATTACAGAAATGAATGGAGGACAAGATCATGCAGGATCTTAAAGGTGAGATAATTTTCTAATTTGAAATTTGTGATTAAAATGTATGGTTGCAGACAAGATGATGGCAGTGAACCTGACATCCAGCTAAAGGGTGGATAAGGAGGGCAGCTGAAGTGTTCTGAAGAGAATTTGAGTTGAAGAGATAGCCTAGAGAGAGTAGAAGAGAGTGCTCAAGAGGTTCCAGAGGCAGTGAACCAGTACTTACCAAAAGACCGGGTCCACTGAAGCGGATTGGTGAGGTAAGTGGTAGCAGGAGGGCTTGCTGTTGCAGAGGCTAGTGCAACTCATGGTGAGTGAGAAACTCATGGAGAAGATGATCATGGAGGATCAGAGGAAAGGTTCAGAGGAATGCCACAGAGGTGAGATGACTGATAAAGTCAGAGAAAGAGAGATTGCAGTAATGAAGGTACAATTGCAGGTACTACAGGAATGGCTGCAAGAGTAGAAAAACCAAAAAGGAGGATGGATCTTTCCACTGAAGGGAAAGAGAGTGATTTGGCAACCATTGCAGATGAAGTTGAGGCAAAGTGTGATTGCCTTATTGAAGGAGGAACTTAGAGTTCTTGAGCTAGAGATGGAATTTGAAGATTCCACACGCAAATCTGTTCAAAGGGAAGTGCTGGGGAAAGCAATCGAGATTGAAAGGTCTTGTGGTTTTAAAACTAATAAGTTGTGTATGTTTGCAGGTATAACACGGGGAGATGAGAAAGCTTTAGAGTTTGTTCAAAAAGAGTTGAATCTGAAGTCTGTTCAGATCGATGCTGAAATAGCAAGATCTCGGGAGGAAATGAAGACAAAGAAGTCTAATCAGAGCATTAAGGCAGAAGAAGGAAGACCATCTGATGATGAGTCAAAACCTGGTGAAGGTATAGAAAATTGTGTGAAGTTTCCAAGTTCCAATCCTAATGAAATTGTTGAATTGTATAGGAAATTAGATCTTAAGAGAAGAGAACTCGAGAGGCAGAGAACTTACACACAGGATAATTTGCTGAAGAAGCAAGGTAAGAAAGTTTTCATGAATGACAGTCATGAAGCAGAGGATGGAAAGAAGGAGAGACTAGCTGACAGTCTCATGGTGAATGCAAATCAACATGCTGATGTGTTGACAAATGAGTTGGAAAGGAACTCAGAGCAACCAGAAAAAGCTGAGGAGAAAGCCAGTAAAGATTTTCTGAGTCGTGAAGAAGACTTGGAGCTACAGAGAAAAAACTTAATGACTGAATCAACAAGTGAGACCATTGGGTCCTGTGATTTTGAAGCTGACAATTTGATTGTGTTTATAGGTGATGCAGAAGACAGTCCATCATTTGGAATTGTCTTGAAAGAAGGAAACCTGTTGCAGAAAGAATATGAGACAGTGATGTCTCATAAGTAGAGGCTTGTTACCATGGGTGACAAGAAAGAGTTGGCTTGTCTATATAGCCAAGAGAAGACTGTGGGGAAAAATTTTGGAACTGCTACATAAATAAAGGATGAGGCTACAGTGTTTGAAGAACTTGATTTGATTGTCAGAATCAATCAAGATGATGATGGAAAATTACTGAAGATTGTCTAAGGGGAAGATGAAGGTTATGCTGGAACTAATTTGTAGCATGTTGATGAAATGCTTGAAAAGAAATGGCTGAAATTTTTGCTGGAGACATTTGAACCAGAGAAAGAAGTAGCAGGCACTAAAGTAAATTTGCTTGAAGTTGAGAAAGGAGCAGATACTAGTTTGTTAAAAATGATTTTTCTTACTAGTATAAAAACAGAGATAAATGGATATGTTACTGCAGGAAGAGAATTAAATGATAATTTATTTTATGAAGATAAATTTGCGAGTGATGAGCAAAATAATGTTGCAGAGGGACAAGAAGTATGGGAGGCAGCAAAATGTGGGGTGACATCTGCAGGAGTAAAACCAATGTTAGCAACAATCGGGGAGGTAACAGCTGAGGCAACATTGACAGCAGCAACATCAATGTTGGAAACAAGAAAAGAAGTAACAGCAGTCACAGCAAAAGCAGCTACAGCAGCTGAAACAACAGAATTTGAAGGCAGCAGCAGTAGGCAAAGAAATTTCCAGATAGAGGAAAGGCTGGACATAGAGATTGAAAGCATCAGAAGACTAATGATGAGGGTGTCTCAGAGGCAGCAGACAACAGCAAGAAAGCAGAAGAATTTCAGCAAGGGAAAGACAAAAGTAGAGTATGAAAGCATAGCTGGAGGTAGGATGTAGAACAAGATATGGAAACTTGGAGAAAAGCAACAAGCAACAGCAGATGATGACTTGCAGAACAAAGTGTGGGATCGAAGAAAACAAGGACAAAGACTTAAAACGCATGATCAGGAGATCATGATCATTTTCAACCTTGGAAGTCTGATGCAGGAGCATTAGGCAAAGAGAAAATACTTTGTAATTTATTAAAACTTAGGGGTTTTTAAGTTTTTAAAAGAGCTAGATTTTTATGAATGATTTGAGTAGGTTTTATGTATTTTTAATTAAATATTGTAAATAATTCTCAAATGTTGAGAATATGAGATAATTTGGTCAGTTGAGGATGTAAAGGGATGAGAGATTTTTCTAAATATTAATTTAGAAATTAGTTTCATTAATTATGGGTGAGAGAGGATCCTTAGGGATTCAAGAGTGATTTTAGGATTTTCTTGAGAAATTGAAGGGATTGAACTCAAATTAGATCATTTTTTAAATTGTACAAATTATCAAGTCTCAAAGGGCATTGAGATTGGGAGCAAAGTAAGAGGAGAGGAGAGTGAGCAGAGACAGGGGTTTCTACTTGAAGCCTTCTGCAACGAAAGGGCCACCGTATTTGGAAATCCCACAAGGAAGGAGATCGGCTATGTACATTATGTATTAATACGTAATCGATTTTCTTCAAGTTTACGTTTACTATCGAGTCATAGAATTGATTGGGTAATTTAGCATCAAAATGAATCGATTCTGATAGAGGGAGAATTATGTTTAAGACATTGGGTGAATCATGTGTTTATGGTATAAAAAGGGTTTTGAATCCTTTTGAATTTTTGAATTATATGGTTATGTTTAAATTGAATGCAGTCGAATGTTTTACTCGGGCTGGGTTAATATTTCACAGTTCTGTTAACAAATATATGAAGTCCAAGTAGATTTTGGAACGAAACAGAAGTTTATTGAAGTCCGACTTCAATACAACTGGGACTGAAATTTTGAGATCGAGCATGTTTGAATTTTAAGTTGATATGCTGTTGTGAATTGGCATCGGATTGAGAAAATCTGTAGCATCAAGTAAAGCGGAGATAGAAAAGATTGGAAGGTTGGTTTTGTGTTTAAACCCATTGTATAAGCGTTTTGTTCGATTACAAGAATCAATGTGATTCTTTGACTGAAGTTACCACGAAGAGATGATGTTGGCAATAAAACACAATCTTCACATAGAGAGAAATTCATTTTGATGTTGTCAAACACACCAACATGAGAAGTATGTTTGAAAGGAAGCAATTCATTTTGCTTGCTGGAATCAATTTCTGTTTATGTATAATTTTGATAAGTCGATGTATAGAAGCCGATTTCAAGCTTTGATGCAGAGCGATGAATTTTTGAGTGAATCGAATTAAAGTCTGTGTAATTCGACTTCAAAGCAATCAGAAATTTAAGCCTTGAAGAAGCAGTTTTTCAGCCAACAAACGCAGAGCTCTGGCATATTAAAGTTCAACGTTTTAGAAATTGCAGTTCTATCAGTTCAGTGTTGTGACAGGTAATCGATGATGTTGAAGTTCTGTTTGCAGCGTTTTGAAATAACGCAATTTCCAGTGAAAGTTCTGAAAAGTGAAGGATGCTAAACGCAAGAATGGGTTGAGTCTGGTCGAAGATTTAAACCGAGAGCAGAGTTGATAGACTGTGATAAAGTATTAGCGCAGAAGAGATATCAATCGAAGGACCAATTCGATTGCAGAATGGAAGATGTTGCAACATGGTAAATTGCCGGAGAAATCTGGATTGGAAGTTCAGCCGATTTCATAAACGCACGCTAGCGCTTAACATTTGTATGGTGGCCCAGTTAAGTTTTGATTAAATAAGAATTGAATAAGCGTAATTCAATTTGTAGCAGATTTGGTCACCTGCTATTCTTCAAGGTAAGAGTAATTCATTCAAGGATTAATTCTTGAGCTTCCAAAATTTTATGAAACTGCAGAAAGTGGACTTTCTGGACATGAAACATGGAATTGCCATTTTATACGCATTGTAATTTGGGAAAGATTTAGTACAGGTGACGCTCTAAGCACCCGAGAGCTTAAACTCAACCCTTTCTTGTTCTTTACTCATAGGACCAAGCCCCCAGTAATCGGGCACTAAAGCTCCTTACCTCCCTTCCCTTCCTAAATCCTTTTCCTCCCTTATGTTTCCACTCCCGACATTATGGTTTTAAACAAATCCTGACCGTTGATATGAGAAGATCAACGGCCATCGGATTTTCTCTCGTTTATCCCTTCATCCATCATCTATGGCCCGCTTTAATACAAGTCGTCCGATTGACCGCATCCAACAACCATCACACAAACACGACCCATTCCACTTCTCCATGCCTCCATCTCTTCATCGACCCTCTGATCATCTCCACCATCCGATCAAAAGATCCAACGGCCTTTGCGCAAACCCAAAATTCACCCTGTTGTTGGACTTTGCTGCTCCATGAAAAAGAGACACACATCATCATGGACCCCGCCAAAATTCTTACCTCGCATCTCTCCGCCTATTGCGTTCTATCCGTGTTTTTGGATCTGCATTCGACGATCCAACGGCCAGCGATCAATATCGCGTAACTTTTGCCCCTCCTCCCTCAACATGAAACTATTGCGAAAAATGGGCGGTATTCGGAGGGACGCATGTCAGATGATGTATGGTATCACGTTCCCTCCAACTAATACCACTTGCCCCCATTTCGTTGCGCAGAAACCACTGATGGTTTTCCCAAAACCACCAACTCTCATTTCGCGCCATATTTCAAATTAAACCCTGGTTCTATGATTTTGCCATAGAAACCCATCCTCCGCTGCAAATATCTTCTTCCTCACAGCTCCAACCGCCTCCATAAACCCACCAAAGTAGTTTCAAACCAATATTCGCAGGATTTAAATAACTTTCATTTGTTTTTATGCAGGTTTAATGAGTTATAGGGTTAAAACCCTCCCGCAACCAGTTACAGTGGCATGTGCCGAGGATGACGATCCTCGTGGCCCTAGATACAAGTTAAAGGGGATTTGAGGAGTTCGGTTTAACAGTTTTTGGGTCAATGAGTCATGATTATCGATTCATTAAGTGAAACCCTCCAGTCGATTAAACCCTCTGCACACCTGCAAACAACTAGAACACCATAAGCCTCACTTAATTAAAGAGTATCAGTGTCGAAGACAGAAGATCAAAGCATAAAATGAAAGATTAAAGGTCCTAATTGGATTTGAAAAGGATTAAGGCATAAACCCAATATTAAAGAAAATCAGTATTCTTAAGGAAAGAGAATGAAGACAGATCTAGAAGAACCTCTAATGCCACATCAAAGGGGCTAATTGAATCCCCCAGCTACCAAATTGACACCTTCAGCCTTTTTATCTCAAAGGAATACACAGATTAATTCTCAATCAGTAACATTAAGACTAAAGGCAGATGACAGTTATTGCAAACAAAAGCAAATATCTCAAATTGTCAGTAAAGTTATTGTAAAGATAAGAAAGGGCCTAAAAGTCAATCTTTTCACCCACTAAGCCTAAAAAGAAAAAACAGAGTTATGATTGAAAGCATTCTTGCCTTATGCCTTGCATGGTTTTCAAGGCTAGGAGTTGCATTTAGTATGGAATTAATGATACTTGAACCCTCGAAACTCTTCCACCTCCTCATTTTCTTATAAAATCTCTTTAAGGAGAAGATTCTAAAGGGTTGGTTGGTCTTTGGATATTTTGTTGCATGTAAATAGCTTTTGAAGCTGCTATAATTTTGTTTGTAATTGAAGACACATAAGCTCAGATGAGAAGTTGTAGTTGTAGAGACTCGCTGAACTTGATGATTGTAACTGGTTTGAACATCAAATACAAATATTTTATTTATGGGATCCTGGTCTTTGTCAATGGTGATGTGTTTCTCACCGTAAATTATTATTTTCTTTTTGTTCCCATTCTGTCCACTTTTCTCTGATAAAGAAAAACAAATATAAATTAGGATTTACTTCTCAAGTACCCTAAATCTCACTAAAAAATCTTTTTCCTTTATGTTTTCTGCTGATTGTTTATTTAAAGATAATTCAATAAAGTATAACCAGTGAAGTGTTGGTAAGCCCATATTTCCTAAGTACAACCTGAGATTTTGTCTTTGGAATGTTCTTGAGAAGTTTGCTAATAAAAGTTGAGCTAGAGAAGTTTATGGCTAGCCCTGTCCTCTGGTTTATCTCCAACAGTTGCTTTGAAAAGTTCTCTTAAGAGTATGTTGAAAGCAGGCTAGTTTCAAAGTACTTACCTGATCTTAGACTACCCTTGTGTTTATCATGAATGTTTTCCCTTTGAATTTGTTGAAAGCAGGCTAAGTTAAAAGTCTTTACTTGATCTAAGCTATTCTGTATCTTTAAATGTTTTCTCTTGAAAGTACATCAAAATCAGGCTAGTCTAAAAGTATTTACCTGATCTTAGATTACTTTTGTGTCTTTCCTTAAGTGCATGTCAAAAGCAGGATAGTTTCAAAGTACTTACTTGATCTTAGGCTGCTCTTTGTTTCTTCATGTGTTTTATTTCTTTCATTTCATTTCTTATTGATTCATTTCATAAAATCAACTTAAAGATATCCATTGACATAGATGACTTGCCCCATGGACCACTCTTGAACCTTGTTGTGCAATTAAATCCTCTTATGACTCCATAGCCCAATGGATTGATGTTGTTCCTTGCCTATCTTGTCAGCTGAACCATTCCTTCACCTACTTACACCTTCACCCTTCATACAGGCTTCTTTCATCTTCATTATATCCTTGCCCAACCAAACAAAAAAACAACCCTTGTTCTTCATAACTAGCCTAAAATCACACTTCAAGCCTTAAAGATCATATCTTTGAACTCATACACAGAGAGATCCCTCTCTGAATCTAGGATGGCTAGGTCCTCATATTCTAAAGTGGTTTGATGGTGGCTCAGCCGTTTGTATTTTCCAATCTCGCAAACTATCGCGAGTCCTAACACTGCCTTCCAGACATAGGAAGAGGGGCAGAATACAAAGCTATGATTACGAAATAACTAATAAAATGTAAATGAAAGGCCACGCAAAGGAGAATATCACCATGGAAGAGAATTACATGATGCTTCATACATCTGCCATAAATTTTGTATTTTATTTTGATAAATTATGTCATAGATCTGGCGTAGGTATTTCTTTTTATTTTCATAAATTACATTTGTGAACTTTGGTGACTCTGTTTTGGCCATTTATTGACTAATTTGTTTCAAATTGAAAATTTTCATTTGGGATGGCATCTGAATTTTGTAACTATGGTAAAACATAATGCTTAACGATGGAATTTTCAATCACATAAATAATAGATAACAATGTTATAACGGAGTCAGATAAATGGAATAATATGAAAAACCAAATCATCAAAACAAAAAGCTTGCAAATAAAACGAAGGATGTAATTTGAAGCTACAGAAATTGAAATTTAGTCATTTTCATATATATATATATCCATGTTTTTTACAAGGAGGCTCAGACAATAAAATAACAAATTGTGAAAGATCCATTTCATTGATATGAAAATGGTGAGGAGGTTTTCATTTTTTAAAATGTGTTTAATAGATGGTTTATCTGTGAACTGATATATGCTAACTACTAGGTGATGATGGATGTTTTTGAATTTCGATGATTGGAGTATTATTTACTTTAGGTTTTCCAAGAAAGAAAATCTTATTCAATGTTAATTATGAATTTGAGTATTCAAGAAAAAACAAAACTTTAGCTTAATTTACAATTAAATTAAAATTAAATTTCATCTAAATCCATCTAACATCCATAACATAATCATATATATATATATATATATATATATATATATATATATATATATATATATATATATATATATATATATATTGGGGGCCATAGTAAGAAATCTCTCAAGGGAGCTAACAATCTCTATGCCTCTATTTTATGTGTGTTTATTAGTATTTGTAAGGGTTTACTCATTCTTCTTGAGCAAATATTTGATCTATATGAAGAATTAGTACATGAAAGAACACTTACGAGAATAAAATAATTAATTAATTAGAATCATTCAAAGAGAAGCACATTGATTATCAGTCCCCCAAATAAATTGAAGCACAAATCATGGCCATTAATAAATTTCTAATGAATTGACAGAAGCTTCAAAGAACTTTACTACGAGAGAGCTACATATGTTTGAAGCGGCAAAAGGTTTTTGAAAACTAGTCTATTTTAAATGAAAAATATAATTGTATCCCATGATTTTGGGGTAAAATGTTAAAAACATAAAACAATCATAAATTTCGTTAAAAAATCAATGATTATCAATCACCTCACTAAAATGAAATTTAAAATTTCAGAAATATCTTGATTGAAGTGACTACCAGCAAAGTGATTGGTAGATAGTTTGGTATGGGATACATATTTAGAGTGGAATATGAGAATCGAGTTTACCATCATGTGTCAGTTAGAATTTGATTCTCTGTAAACTTAGTTGATATGGAATTACTCGAAAATCCCATGTATTTATTTTATGTAAAGAAAAATAATGACATGAGTACTAATATATTGTGGCATTTTTTTTAGAAGTGAACGATAATGGTAAACATGAGAATTTCATATGATTGTGGCCATTTTTGGATTTCAAGAGAAATTTTGGTGGTATTCAATGGAGGTTAAAACATCAAATTATGGGTCATACTTTGTACAAACGATCCCACTCTTATCCGAGTTAATTGTCTCTCAGTTTCCTTCCATTTTCAATATTTGTTTGAGTTAATTATTACATTTGACCATGGTTGGTTTTCATATTGAGAAATTCTCAAGAGATTTATAAACCCTAAGATAAATATTATAAACCCTAAAATAGACATGGATGACCATGGTTTACCATGCTTGATTTTGATATTGAGACAATATTTAACACAATGCGATGTTGGACCACGGTTGACCATGGTACACCATGGTTGATTTTCATATTCAGGCAATCTTTCTTACAATGTGACATTGGACCATGGTTGAACATGATTATAAACACAAGGGATGTATACTAAACCATAGGATTAATATTATAAACCCTATGAATAATATTATACCCTAGGAATATGAGCCCTTAGATTAATAAGCCCAAGGGATTGATATTATAAACCCAAGGGAATCATAAACCCAAGAGATTAATTCTAAAATCCCAATATTTTATAAACCCAAGAGAATAATATTAGACCCAAGGGATTAATATAATAAACCTAAGGTATATAAACCATAAAATAAATATTACAAACCCTAAAATAAGCATGGTTGACTAAAATAAATATGGTTGACTATGGTTGACTATGATTGACTTTGGTTGACCATGGTTGACTATTGTTGACTATGGTTGGGAGTGATATTAAACCAAAGCGATGAATATTATCAACCCAATTTAATTATTTAAATCCACAGGATTTATATTAAACCAAAGGATTAATATTATAATCGTATGAATAACAGTAAACACTGGGAATATGAATCCTTAGATTAATAAAACCAAGGGATTTCTATTATAAATCCATGGGAATAATAAACCCAATGGATCAATACTAAAAACCCAAGGGGATAATATTACACCGAAGGGATAAATATTATAAATCCAAGGTATATCAACCCTAAGATAAATATAAAACCCCTAAAATTAATATGGTTGACCATCTTTGATTTTCATATTGAGACAATATTTGTGACATTGTGATGATGCAACATGGTTGACCATGGTTGACCATTATTTATTTTCATATGCAGGCAATATTTTTTCGCAATGCAATGTTGGACCATGATTGATTTTCATATTGAGAAAATCTTTGTCACAATGTGACGTTGGAACATTGTTGATCATGATTATAAACCAGGGTGATTTATATTAGACCCAAGGATTAATATTAAGAACACTGTGAATAATATTAAGCCGTAGAAATAAGAACCCTTAGATTAATAAATCTAAGGGATTGATATTATAATGAAAGGGATTAATTATAAAATCGAAGGGATTATAAACCCAAGGGAATAATATTAATTCCGAGGAATAAATATTATAAACCCTAGGTATATAAACCCTAAGATAAATATTATAAACCCTAAAATATACATGGATGGCCATGGTTTAACATGGTTGATTTTCATAATGAGACAATATTTGGCACAGTGCGATGTTGGACCATGGTTGACCATGTCAGACCATGGTTGACTATGGTAGACCATGGTTTCTTTTCATATTGAGACAATCTTTGTTACAATCTGACATTGGACCATGGTTGACCATGACTATAAATCCATGAGATTTATAATAAACCCTAGGATTAATATGATAAACCCTTTGAATAATATTATACCCTAGGAATACAAACTAATTTATTAATAAACCCAAGGGATTGATATTATGAACTCAAGGTATTGATATTATAAAACCAAGGAAATAATAAACCCAAGGGAACAATTCGAAAAACCCAATTTTTTATAAACCCAAGGGATTCATATTATAAACCTAAGGTATATAAACCATAAAATAAAAATTATTAACTCTAAAATAAACATAGTTGATTGAAGTAAATATGGTTGAATATGGTTGATTATGGGTTGCCCAGTGTTTTAAAACATTGATTATGGTGACAGTGGGATTAATAAACCAAAGGAATTGAATCCTTTGATTTATTAATCACTGAGATTTATAATATTAATAAAATAGAAGATGAGTTTTGATAATATTTAGTATTTATAATATTAGAGGTTAATTTTTCTAGTTATCATTATTATTAATATTAATGTTATAATTTAAATGATATTAATAATTTAATCTTAATAAGTTAATAACATTAAATGTTGATAATTTCTAATAATTATTATGATTAATAATTCGCCATATTCAACCATTGCTGACCACATTCAATAATGGTTGATAATGGCTGACTATGACTGATCATGGTTGACCACGTTGAACCATGTTTGACCACAGTTGTGCATGGCAAAAAAAGGTTGATCATAGTTGACCATGGTTGATGATGGTTGACCATAGGGAAATTTCAATGTATTGTATTATTGTAACATTGACTATAGTCAACATTGTTTGACCATTCTAATCATGTTGATCTTGGATGACCTTTTGGATTATAAACCTAAGGGATTAATATTAAACCCTAGGATTAATATTAAAAACTGAGTGGATTATAAACTGTAGGATTAATATTGTAAACCCTAATATTAATATATCAAACCTAAGATTAATATTTATCATGGTTAACCATAGAGAATTTTATTAACCATTATGGTTGACTATGTTTGTCCAATGGTTGAATTTATTTGACCATGTTTGAATATTATAAACCCTAATATTAAACCAAATATTATAAACCGTCATATTATAAACTCTAATATTAAATCCATTATAAACTGAGTGGATTATAAACTGTAGGATTAATATTGTAAACCCTAATATTAATATATTAAACCTAAGATTAATATTTATCATGGTTAACCATAGAGACTTTTATTAACCATTATGGTTGACTATTTTTGTCCAATGGTTGAATTTATTTGACCATGTTTGAATATTATAAAACCTAATATTAAACCAAACATTATAAACCGTCATATTATAAACTCTAATATTAAATGATTTCTTATAAACCCTATTATTATAAACCTTATATTATGACCAAAATAGTTGGCCATTTATGACCATAATGGTTGACCATGGTTGACCATGTTTCACAATGGTTCATAACAATTAACCATGATTGAAAATGGTGGACCATTATGGCTGACCACATTTTACCATGGTGACCTAGGCTGACTATGTTTGACCATATTAACCATTGTCGGCCATGTTGAGCATAGGTTGGCCATGGTTTTCAAAGGTTGATTATGGTGAATATGGTTGACCAAAGATGACAATGATTGGCCATGGATGATAGAATTTTCCCATGGCTGAACATGTTTGGTGATGGTTTCACATATTTGGCCATCTTTGAGCATACTTTTATATGATAGATTATGGTTTTCCATTTTGACAATAGTTGGTCATGTTCAATCATAGAGACCTTGGTTGACCATGTTGGGCCATTCTAACCTTGGTAGACCCTAGTTTCCCATTAGGAATGAGTATACCAAGGGGTTTTATAGGGTGAGATGGATGACAATGGTTGGCCAAGGTTGACCATGGTTGAGTAAGGTTAACCATGGTTAACTATGGCTAAGTAAGCTTGTGTATCATTGAGCATAGGTGACAATGAGTGAATGACTATGTTGGCAATGTTTGGCCATGGTTGATTAAAATTATTATAATGTAAATATTATTAAAATTACTTATTGATATTAATCTTAGTACTCTTTCTATTAAGAATATTAATGTTAATATCATTGATACTATTAATGATATGTTTAGAATGAATATTTTTTTTTAATTTCAATTTTATTTATAATTTTCTTGTTAATTATTGGAAAGTAAATATTATTATTATTATTTATCAATATTGATACTATTTTTCACTCCCTACATTAAAATATTGACTCTCTTTATTTTCAACGCCTCTATGTGTACTACCTGATTACCTGAAAACTGAAAAGATATAGAAGTTGAGACAAAGAAAAATTGTAAGTAGCTTCAAATCTAGCGTTTCATTATTAGTTCTATCATTTATGTCTGAACTTGAGAAGGTTTGCACGTATAAAGTCTCAAAATGACCAAAAAAATGGGAAAGAAATGTGTTGCACAAAATACAAGTGATATAGAGTTTCATGTAGCGCTTTATCAGAGTCAAAATTCCTTTTTATTTTAAAACAAAGATAACTATAATTATTTTAACAACTATTATATTTATTTAGATATTAATTTAATTATAATTATTTTAACAATTTTAAAAATTATAATTATAATTCGTTATTATAATTATTAATTATAATTAACATTGACCTTGGTTTACTATGGTTTAATAGGGTTAACCATGCATGGTTGTGTAGAATTGACCATTGGTGAGAAAGAGTGACAATGATTGAGTCTACTAGAAATGTTTAACCATATTTAATTAAAATGATTATAATATATATATTATTAATTATTAAAATTAATCTTAATACTACTATTATTAACAACATTAATGATAATATCATTAATATAGATAAATGTATTTTTGGATTAGTCACATCATTAGGATTTAGTCGATGTTTCGAACCAACTAATGTGGTTCATCTCGAGGATGAGGTGAAAAGACCATTCGATCTTATTGAATAAATTGTGTGGATGCATCATTGCTTGGTATTAGCCGAAGAAAACTAGCCATTAAAAACTAGTCGTTTTAAAAAATAATCGTTAAAAACTAACTATTTTAAAAATATAGACATTAATTAGTTAATTAGAAGTTACATTATAATATTTTATCATAATATCTATTATTTAATCAATAAAATATTTAATGTAACTTCCTATTAAATATTTAACTAATTAATGGCTATATTTTTAAAACGTTTTTAACGACTAGTTTTCTTCAGCTAATACCGGGCAATGATACATCCACACTATTTATTCAATAAGATCAATTGGCCTTTTCACTTGTCCTGAGGATGAACCAAATTAGTTGGTTCAAAACGCCGACCAAATCCTAATGATGTGATTAATCAAAAAAGACATTTACCTATCTTATGGATCAAAAAAGTCTCAAATCTAAAAATATCATTAATAGTTTTGATCATATTGTTAGAGTGAATAAAAGTTTTAAATTTTTAATTTAATTAATATTTATATTGTTAATTATTAGAAAGTAAATATTATTATTCTTATTAATAAATATTAATGTAATTTTTTTTAACAATCTTAGTATTCTTAATAGTATTAATATTATAATGTAAACATTATTAGCTTAATAATATTAAATATTAAAAATTTTAAAACCTTATTAAGATGGTTAATATTATAAATATTATTTTTTTAAACAATGTTAATATTGTATTTAATAATATTATTAGTAATATTAATTTTAATTCTTATTTTCATTATCATGATATCTCTTAATATTAATATTATATAATAATTAACATCATCACTACTAATAATAATATAAATTTTAATATTATTTTTAAATCTAACATAAACTTTGCTATAAACCCAACATTGTACCAATATAAACATTAGACCTGATTTAAATTTTAATGTTAGCTCTATTACTTCTTGTTTTGAATATATTAAATTATTATGTTAATTAGATTTTAATATTATAGTGTAAAAAGTAGCCAAGAAAATATTAGAATGTAAATATTAATATTAATAGTGTTATATTAACAATGTAAATATTATTAATTATTAATATTAATATTAATAATCTTCGTATTAACAACATTATTGATAATTTCATTAATACTTTTAATCATATGGTTAGAATGAATAGAAATTTTAAATTTTTATTTTAATTAATAATTATATTGTTAATTATTACAAAATAAATTTTATTATTCTGTTTTATATTAATATTATATTTTTTAACAAACATAATATAATTAATAATATTAATATTATAATGATAATGTTATTATGTTAATAATATTAAGGGTTAAAAATTTTAAAACAGTTAGTATTACTAATATTATTTTTTAAACATTAGTATTTTTAAATTTAATATAAATTTAAATATTATTTTTAAATTTAACATCAACTTTATTATAAATCTAATATTGTAAAAATATAAACATTATTGTAACAATATAAACATTAAACCCAATTTAAATTTAACCCAATATTGTAACAATATAAACATTAAATTATTGTAACAATATAAACATTAAACTTAATTTAAATTTAATGTTACCTCCAAGAATTGTTGTTTTGAATAGATTAAATTATTATATTAATTAGAGATTAATATTGTCAATATTATTTTTTAAACATTAATAATATTAAATTTAATATAAATTTAAATATTATTTTTAAATTTAACATCAACTTTACTATAAATATAATATTGTAAAAATATAAACATTAAATTATTGTAACAATATAAACATCAAACCCAATTTAAATTTAACCAAATAATGTAACAATATAAACATTAAATTATTGTAACAGTATAAACATTAAACCTAATTTAAATTTAATAACCTAATTTAAATTTAATGTCACCTCCAAGAATTATTGTTCTTTTTTAATAAATTAAATTATTATATTAATTAGAGAGCAATATTATAATGTGAATAGTAACCATGCATGTATAACAATTATAATATACTATAAAATTCACAAAACCTTCCATTTTTCGTTAGAGGAAGAGATGGGAAGTAAAGTTAGAGGTTATTCAATGCAAATTTTTAAACGACCCTATGGCTAAGGTTTTCTTAGTTTCTTTAGAATTTTTAATTATTTAATTACTTCACTCTTAAGATTTATGCAATATTAGTGTTTCATTTAACCACACTGAGGCAAATTTTTCATAATGGAATTGTTAGGAAGCTCAATATCAAATTTAATCAGAATTTAAATATTATGGCAACTTTAATAACATGAACTTTCTTTTAATAAATATATCACTACTTTACAATCCATGAGCATAACAATATATTGGTTCAACCAGCCTTATTACATGAAATTATTCCATGATCATAACGATATATTGGTTCAACCATGCTTATTACATGAAATGATTCCATGAGCATAACGATATATTGGTTCAACGAGGCTTATTCTAAAAAATATGCTTTATCTAAAAATACAAAAAAATAAATAGTAACAATTACACCGCAAGTTGTTCCTCTTTGAAAACAACTCCCCTAGCTACCATTGTGTCCATGTCTAAGCCATTGGATCAAATGTTAGACGATTGAAATGTTTTAGGCCATTATATCCACAAGTAAATATGATCCAGATTTATGTAGGAACGCAATAGAATACACATTTACCATAAATACAAATATGCATTGGAAGTAACACTTCATTTCATTAATATCAAAGAACTGAAATTTGCTTACAGATAGAATAGAAATAAACTAGTTAGGGCACTGGTAGCCTATCTCTGAGAAGAGATGTGGTGGCTACTAGCCTCTGAACTGAGTTACAATGAGGCTCGAGGGCCTACTTATTATTTAGAAACAATTGAAAACCCTAAACATCAAAAACCCTAACACTAGGAGATGAAGCGCCAAAACTATGGGCCCCGTTTGGGTAAATTGGTGTTTCAACTTCTCGGGGACGTAACTTTGGCATATGATCTCCATTTGACGTGCTCAATAGCTCATTAGAAATATCTATCTGAGGAGTACAACTTTTGGTGCATAAAGGATAAGCTCGGCCGCTCTCGGTTTTCCCAAAAAAATGTCGTTTAGGGCCTCAAAATGGCTCTGGAAGTTCATGACCCGAAAAACTGTAAAAAATATTAAATTGTGACGAAAATGAAAAACTGAAAGAGACAATGGTGGGGCCCCATGTGGAATAGGTGGGTAGCCACCAATATCCACCTAGATCATTCCTCCCCCCCTTAGGAAGCAATGGTCCCCATTGCATTGAGTTCCTCCATGAGATGAGGAAACTCCTGCTGAACTTGGTCCCTGGTGAACCACTAGCCTTGGTGCAGGAGTTGGCTAGCTTTGACAACCCGATACAGTTGGATATTCTGTTAGCGAGTGTTCTTGATTTGCATGTCCATGATACAATCTGTGGTGGTCTGTTCCATGCAGTCTAGGTTTAACTATGTTGTTGTGAGTTTTTCTTCAATGTCAGAGGTGTCCAGTAGAGGTGGGAAGTAGGGAAGAAGGTGATCCACATTGAATACTGGGTGCAGACCAAGGAATGGTAGAATATTGAGCTCGAAGGCATTGTTCCCTACTGCCTTGGTGATGGTGTACAGCCCATATCGGAGCAGGCGAAGCTTGCGGTGGGGTCCACTAAGGTACTCCTTCTGCAAATGTAGCCACACTTTGTCGCCCACCTAGAAGTTGTGTGGTACCCGATGTTGATCATGTCATTGCTTGTACTTAGCATTGAATCTGTCCAATATGTCATGAAATTGTTGGCAGATGTGTTGAATGCGCTCGATGAAGCTGTTCACTTTGTCAAGTTCAGACTGGACATGAGCTGAATCAGCCTGAGTAGCCGCAAATGGCATGGCTACGTCAATGGGACATAGTGGCTGGATTCCCAAGCCCACCTGAAAGGGGTTGTGGCTGGTTGAGCTGTGGAGAGCCCGATTATAACTATGTTGTACATAGGGAAGGCTCTCATCCCATGTGCGTGGATGCTTTGAATAGTACATGTGCAGAATGTGTACGATCATCCTGTTGACGACCTCTGTCTGGCCATCAGTTTGGGGATGGAAAGTTATGGACTTGGTGAGCTTGGTGCCCAACATTGACCAGAGGATGGACCAAAATGTACTGAGGAAACTGCTATCGTGATCTGATATGATAGACTATGGGATCTGAAAGTGCACCCACACTCATTCAAAGAAGAGTTTAGCAGTGGCTTCTGCTGTGATATTCTTCTTGCAGGCCGCCATAATGGCCATCTTCAAGAATCAGTCAACGACCACGAAAACACAGTCGTTTCCATGCTGAAGGAAGGCCTGACATGTAATCCATGGATATGGATTCCCAAGTTCAACTAGGGGTAGGTAGTAGAGTATAGAGGCCTTTCTTCTTGATGGTTGGTTTGGCAATGGGGCAAGCGGTGCAGGATCTGATGTACTTCCCGACATCCTATTGAAAGTTCGGCTAATAGAAATACCTCTACAGTACTGCCACTGTTTTCTCGACCCCGAAATGCCCAATGACTCAACTGTAGTGTGCTTCCCATATCATTTTCACATGCTTGATTGAAGGAACACAAAGGTGTTCCAGGTGACACAACAATGCATCTTGGAGGTGAAAATTTGGAACTTGCATACCCCCCAAGAGTGCCTTGTATGTGCAGCTGAATTCTGGATCTCTCTTGTAGAGAAGTAGCCAATCATAATTCTCGTTCCCACAAGAGTTTAGAATGGTGGTTATTGTGACGATCGGTGGTCAGCTAAGGCAGTCTGCAACATTATCAGTGCTACCCTTCTTGTACTTGATGTTCAAATGAAACTGTTGCAGATATGTGGACCACTTTTGATGGTGATCATTCTGCAACTTCCCTTGTGTCTATATGAACTACAGGGGTCAGTGGTCTGTGTGGATGATTGCTTCCTTCCCAAAAATGCAATTCTTCCATTGTCGACAAGCCTGCACAATGGAATACATTTCTTTTTCAGAACTGGGATACTTGCAAACTATGTCGGACAATGTATCACTGTGATATGCCATTGGATGCCCATGTTGAGTAAGAATTGCCCCAATAGCATAGTCAAAGGCATATGTCTCGATCTCAAATGGTTGTTGCAAGTCTGGTAATTTGAGCACGGGGGTAGGATAGAGGTAATGTTTCAATTATATGAACGCCTTTTGTTGAGATTCCGACCAAAATAATTTTTCTCTCACTCCTCCATTGGTGAGTTGACTCAAGGGCCAAGTGATATGCGAGAATTCCAAAACGAACCTGTAGTAGAAATTAGCAAGACCCAGAAAGCTGTGAAGCTCTATTAGAGTGGTTAGGGCTGGCCAGTCTCGAATGACTTGGATCTTTGTTGGATCCACATGCACCCCCCTTTCATCAATAATGTATCCCAGATATTGAACCTCGGTCATGTCAAAAGTGCACTTCTCCAAATTGGCACACAACTTGTGTTGCCGTAGTGTTTGGAAGACTTCTCAGATGTGGTGGAGGTGTTATTCCCAAGTCTGGCTGAAGATCAGATTGTCATCCAAGTACACTACTACAAATGAGTTGGTGAATGGCCTCAATATGTCATCCATCAACCTCATGAAGGTTGCGGGAGCATCCGTCAACCCAAAAGGCATGAACAACCATTCCAAAAGGCCCTCCTTAGTTTTGAAGGCAGTCTTCCACACATTGGAGGGTTCGATGAGTACCTGGTGATACCTAGACTTCAAGTCAACCTTGCTGAAATATTTCACCCCTTTGAGTTGGTCTAGAAGGTCATAAATCCATGGGATCGAGTACATATTCTGGACAGTGATCTTGTTCAGTGCTCGATAGTCAATACAGAGTCTCCAAGTCCCATCCTTCTTCTGTACTAACACGATCGAGCTCCCACAGGGTGATGAACTTGGCCGGATGTGACCTTTCTACAGCAGCTCCTGAATTTTCCTCTTGATTTCATCGTTCTCCAGAACAAAGCGCCGATAGATTGGTTCGTTGGGTAGCGGCACACCTAGGTCGGATCAATGGGGTGCTTGACCTGACAATGAAGAGGCACCCCTGTGGGTGAGGTGAAAATGTCTCCGTACTCCTCCACAACCTTGTCCATTTTTTGTTGTCATGCATAGGAGCCATGTCTGGAGGTCATGGCCATAGTCTTCTTCTTGCCCTGGGGCGGATCATCAGGAAAAAAAATTTCTTGGTTTTGGAAATGAGCTTACTGCATTGTTTTGTAGTAACCAAAGAGATAGTAGTAGGCAGTGGCACCTCTGGTACCCTGTACAACTTATTTCCCAAGGTAAAAATAACAGCGCGAGGCTGTGACTCATACACAACATGTCGCTTCCATAAGTATGGTTGGCCTAATAATACATCAGAAACATCAATAGGAGCAATGTCACATAATACCTCATCCGTGAAGGCTTGATGCTATAGGGAAGGCGACACTATTGGCTGACACAGAGATCCCATCCTTGGTGAAGCCACCCGATGGTGTATGGTTGTGGATGCGTTGCGGTCGGCAAGCCCAACCGCTTCAAGACATCTACTGAAATGAGGTTTTTTTAGCTCCCATTGTTGATAATGAACTGTATTGGGGAACCCTTTACCCACATCTAGGAGTGGAAGAGATGTTATGCCTCCTCTAGATCCTCTAGTTCCTCCTTCTGGATCTTCGCAGTGGTAACAATGGCGTTGGGCTCTACATCAATAATCTGTTTCCCTTTGTCATTCCCCTTGTCAGGTTCTGATTTAGAGTTGGAGCATGCATCTAATTTAGAAGCCCTCATCTCAGCCACGAGTGACTGCTTGGCCCGACACTCACTTGTGTTGTGAGTGAAGCTCTTATGGAACTCACACCACTTTCATGTGTCCTTCTTTGGCTTCACAGTGTTGTTCTTTGCTTATGGCTTTGGCAGGTTGTCTTGGGCCACCATGCCTTGGCTTTGTCCTCTGTTCTACGGTTTGGGGGAACCTTTCCCTTTCTTTTGATTCACAGATCCAAAGTCTCGCTTCTTCTTCTTGAATTTTTGCTCAATCTTGGTAGCATATCGGTATGTCGTACCAAGCGAGGAGATGTCGAGGAACTCCATTTCCTCCTAAATGTATCTATGTAGAAAACTACGATACTTTAGCACCAAATGTTTCTATCAATCTTTGATACCCAACTTTGTGCGTAGGGTATGGAACAGATTCACCAGCTTGTGCACATCTTGATCCCTTTGTTACTACAACATGGTCCATTGTATGTACTTGTCCTCATAGCTCCCCACGGAATAGTATTGTTCCTTGATAGCATCTCGGAAATAATTCCAAGTGGGTACGGCTGAGAATAGAGAGGGTTCTGTCTCATCCTTTTTCTCGTCGTAGGTTTCCCACCAGTCCTTGACATGGGGGGTAGCTTTGAGGATTGAAAAAATAATCTTCTCCTGGTCGGAAAAGTCATGAACTGAGAATATCCTTCTAATAGATTCAACCATCTATCTACGACATATGCATCTATTTGACCATCAAATATGGGAATCAAATTTTACTTGTACCTTAAAGGATTTGTGCCTCCAGAGTGGATGTTGGAGCACCGCTGGTGGGCATTCGTTGAAGGATCTGGGCAAAGTTATACATCATTGTGTTCCTGTGTTTTTCGAGGGCCTCCTCGAGAAATATTTTGATAGGATCTCCTGCTCCCTCATATTTCTTTTCGTCCCCCATGGGCGACCATCAGGGTTTGCGAGGCTGATCTTGCAAAGGTTCAATCAGATTGAGCCCTAACTACTTATACCCCGACCTCGTTGGGGACATGCAAAGAAGGATCGAGAAAAATCAAACCGCTTTGATACCACTGATCCAGATTTATGCAGGAATGCAACAGAATACACATGTAACCATAAATACAAATATGTAGCAGAAGTAACACTTCATTTCATTAATATCAAAGAACTGAAATTTTCTTATAGACAGAATAGGAATAAACTAGCTAGGGAGCTAGTAGCTTATCTTTGAGAAGAGATGTGGTGGCTACAGGCCTCTGAACTGAGTTACAATGAGGCTCGAAGGCCTATTTATTATTTAGAAACAATGAAAAACCCTAAACATCCAAAACCCTAACCCTAGGAGATGAAGCACCAAAACTATGGGCCCCATTTGGGTAAATTGGTGTTTCAACTTCTCGGGGACGTAACTTTGGCATGCGATCTCCATTTGATGTGCTCAATAGCTCGTTAGAAATATCTATCTGAACCGGTCACTCTCGGTTTTCCCCAAAAATGTCGTTTAGGGCCTCAAAATGGCTCCGGAAGTTCAGGACCCGAAAAACTGTCAAAAATAGTAAGTTGTGCCGAAACTGAAAAACTAAAAGAGACAATGGTGGGGCCCCAAGTGGAATAGGTGGGTGGCCACCAATATCCACCTGGATCTAAAAAGTTTTATACATGTTTTTTATAATGTTAGTTTTTTGTTTTCTTTTTACTAAGTTAGATTGAATTTAGGTTTTGGTGACTTTTAAGTTAAAATGTTGTTCTTAAAAATTTGTTATTTTTTAACCTCAATTTTTGTATAAAATTTGAATTAATAACTTAATAAAACTAGATTTTACATAAATTAGCTTAATGAATAAAAAATTTATGTAAAATACACAAACATTAAATTTTTGGGTTTGTGCAAATGACTGTGTTCATTACTTTTGCTATTATGGTAATTTGTTAGATTTTAAACTCAATTTTTTTAATAAAATTTAAATTAATAACTTAATAAAACTAAATTTTACATAAATTAGTTTAATGAATAAAAACAAATATGTAAAATACATAAACATTAAATTTTTGGGTTTGTGCAAATGACAATGTTCATTACTTTTGCTATTACGGTGACATCTCGGAAGCTTTCTTTCTCAATCAATTTGCCATATTTATCTTAGTACATTGCATTATCTTAATGAGTGTTTTAGGTGCTCAAGGATTTTCATTAGATTTGAAGATGCTATATGCAAATTTAAATCGTACCTATGAGAGTAACCGTGAAGGAAGAATGACAGTATCTCCAAAACAAAGAGTATATGTGACGGAAGAATGAGAGTATATGTAAATGTAAATAGTTTTATATATGTTTTTTTCCTTTTTAATAAGTTAGATTGAATTTAGGTTTTGGTGACATCGTCAAACATTGCTTTCTCAATCAATTTTCCATCTTTATCTTAATGCATTACCTTATCTTACTGAGTTGCTTCTGGTGGTGAAGGATGACCTATGAATTTGAGCTGTTTCTGTTGGTGAAGGATGGCCAATGAATTTGAAGACGTTGTATGAAAATGCAAATGGTACATGTGAGAGTATCCATGAAGGAATAAATACACTATCTATAAACGAATGGCAGGAAAATAGTCTTATATATGTTTTTTATAATGTTATTTTTTTTATCTTTAATAAATTAGGTTGAATTTAGGTTTTGGTAAGTTTTAATGTTATTTGAAAAAACAATAAAATGTTGTTATTAAAAATATATTAGATTTTAACTTCAAAATTTCAAATAAAATTTAAATCAATAATTTAATGAAACTAAGTGTTACATAAATTAGTTAATTTATATTTAATGAATAAAAAATAATAATATATAAAATACATAAACATTAAATTTTTATTTTCGATATAATTTATATCATAAAATTAAACTCCACAAAACAAATTAATCTATATTACATGGATAAAAAAACAATATAAAAAAGGAAAATAACTATTTATATATTTAAATATTGCATTTTTGTGTCACGATGCTCTCTAGAAAAGTATGATAGAAATGTTTTAATGTCATGTTTAACATTTTGACTAAAAATAAAAATACAATAAAAATAAAAATAATAAAATAAAATAATAATAAACTATAAAACAACCCATGGTATTCATGTGGAATGTAGTTTATTTAAAGGGGTAAATTAAGATGGCCTAGATCAATCTAGATCAAATGTCTTGATATACAAACTTCTTTTAGAGTGAAAAGAGAATTGTTCCCTCTCATAAATAATATATATCTAAACTACATGTTTAATAAAAAAAATTTAATTGTTTATAACCATTATTCTTTTAAAATTTTACTTAATAAAATGTATCTAAATTTTCAGATATCCAAATATACATAGTTTTTCTTCTTCTATATTAATTTTGTTACAACTATTTTATTATTCCAAAATACATGTTTTTTTTTTTTGTTATATATTATTTATGTTACAACTGTTTTATTATTCATGAGTAGTATTTCTTAATATATAAAAAAATTAAATTAATAATGAAATTTTTTAAAATATGTGGTTTTTTTTTAAATTTCCAAATTATTTCACAGACATGATTTATCTTGAGCAATAATGATCAATGTTTGTAATTCTCATTTCTTAAATAACACTAAATTTACCTTTAATTACTTAAAAGTAATAGTTTGTAACTACATAATTTTAAACAAATTTTTTCACTACATAATTTTGGATTTTATAATCTTTTTATTTTTCAATTCCAAAAAAAACTTACAAAAGAAAAAACCCACTCAGTCCTTACTATATATTATAGTTTTACAAAATTGAGACTATGTGATTAACAATAGAGTAATTTGAGACAACACTAAGGGGTTTTTCGTACAAGTTTTATCATAACCTTTACCTCCATCCAATATATTTTGTACAGTCTTATAAAGAGAGAGTGTATTCTAGTTTATAACCTGATCCACAATCAAAGAAAATGGCTAGGGATTTCACAAGTTATTAGTTTGTAACCTGATCCACAATCAAAGAAAATGGCTAGGGATGTCACAAGTTATCATTCACACAGTGATGTATTGACGTTCTTAGTTGAAATGTATCCTATTAGATGCATGGTGGCCAGAGACACTAAAAAATTCAAAATAGATATCTGTTATGACATCCATATTGTCTACAAACCATCCAAATTTCCCATCTTATACAACAATTTCTAACAATAACCGCTCAATTTACTCTCCAATTTTTGAAACCCCTACCCATGCTGGGGAGATCACGGTGTAAAATCAAATGTTCCTATGGTTTTTTTAAAGGGTTCATAAACAAAATAGATAATGAGAAAGTCAATATTGTGGTATAATAACTGATTTTTGAATCATTGTGACAAAAAAACATCACATTATCTCACATAATATATCTTTAATGCTATAAGGATCTGAGATGATAACAAAGTTTTGAATCATAATAACTAGGTGACAACCAAAACTAAGTTTTAGCCACAAGAAAAAACTCACAATAACTCACAGAATATATCCAAGGTTGCAATGAACCCCATACATAGTGATGAACATCATGGGAATTTTAGTGCAAATAAAACACCACCCTAAAAATTCTATACTCTTGATCAGTTTAGAATAACCTAAGATTTCTAGATTGGATGTCGAGGTGGGTGGTACAATAATTGAGGATGCTTCTTAAAGGGTAAGGGAATTTAGATACTCTATCCTTCCACCAAAAGCTATAAAAAGTGAGACTTGTAGATTATAGTTTTACAAAATTGACACTATGTGATTAAGAATAAGTTACAAACATCAGGTATTTAAAAATTAATAAGAGGAAGGTACACGTGGGCCATGGTAATTAATGTGATTCTTTGTACTATTTTTATTTTAAATAGTTTTATATAAAATAGTCATTTTTATTGGTATTTTTTTAAATGAATATTGTTAAATGTGTCGTACTATTTTATCTAAAATAGTAATTTATAATTGTATTTTTTTAAATGAATATTTTTAAATGTGTAATTGAGTAAAATGTATTAAATTGATATTCTAATTTTGAAAATACTTATTTAAAAAATTCAAAGTATGGTGAGTTTTGTTTTATTAAGCTTTACTCTACATGTGCAAAGAATGAATCTATCTCAAGTCCCAAACAAGATTCTCATGTCCCAAACAAGATTCTTCTTTCTCTTCTTATTCTAGCTTGCACCTTGACACTGCTCCTCTCCTCCTCCTTGCACAAATTTATAGTCTTGTATAAAATATCAAGAAAGCTATGCACAATATCCAACACCATAGAGCAAGACATGTTCACCAATTCAACAATTTCTTCCAAATCTCTCTCAGTGCTAGAGTTGTTTTCTCAATAAACTTGTTTTTACTGCTCTTAAACTGATGTAAGACATCATTTTTGCATATAGGAGCATTTATTTATAATAAGAAAATTTTGATACAATGTTATAATTTTCTCTACAAATTTGTCGGAGTTGTTTTCTCAATAAACTTGTTTTTACTACTCTTAAGTGATGAAATCCATCATTGTTGCATATAGGAGAATTTAGCTCTGATAAGAAAAGAGTGATAGTGTGTTATAATTTTCTCTACAAATGTGTTGGAGTTTTTTTCTCAATAAACTTGTTTTTACTACTCTTAAGTGATGAAATCCATCGTTGTTGCATATAGGAACATTTAACTCTGATAAGAAAAGTGTGATACTCTGTTATAATTTTCTCTACAAATGCGATGGAAAGTGTGCCATGAATGTTGGAAATTTCATGGTTAATGTAATATAATCTAAACACAAATTCATTTCTTCTACACAAGATCAAGAAAGCTATGCCGAGTAGCCAACACCACAGAACAAGACATGTTCGCCAACTCCATAAATGCTACTGAATCTCTCTCGGTGTTGGAGTTATTTTCTCAATAGCATTATTTTTACTACTCTTGAAGTGATGAAATCCACCTCTCCATACATTTTTTACTATATGCAAAAAGAACAAAAGAAACCAACTTCATATGAGCGATACTAAACAAACAAGAACATGGTAGACACTAGGGAAATCAGTGGTAAAGAACAATGTGATATTTTGAATAGTTTCAAAGATCACAAAGAAAATAATACATAGGTGACTCAATAGGAGGTGATCAAGATTAAATATGGAGGAACTGCACCAAAACAAACTTTGATTTTGAAGGTAGAAAATCACGATCTATTTCTTTATTCATGAGGCATTCATGTTGGCATGATCGGACAAGGTCTTTAACTTAACTTCAACATAGGCGTCATGATTTGTAAGGCTGAAGGAAGCACTATTGCAGTAAGATTTCACTGTAACATGGTCCTTTCCTTTTCTTGATATAATTATTTATTTAATTTATTCAAATAATTTGTATTTATTTATTTTTACTATATATATATATATATATATATATATATCAAATAATATAGCATTTAATGTTAGACAAGTTGTGCCAAGAAGTTTTTAAATTCTTGCTCTTCTACTATATCTTATCAGTTTAGTATGTTTTCAATCAAGAAGAGGCTTTAGAGTTTAAGAACTATATCTTAGATTTGAGCACATGATTCTATTAAAATTTATGAAACACATTCAATTTTTACAACTTGTATGTTTAAATATCTGATTTTGGAAGTGATGATGCCTTCTTTAGACACTTGATTAGTATTGTGGAAGAACTTTGAGTATATCATTAAGGACTATGAATAGTTCCTGTAGAAGTTGCATTACTTATAACAAATTTTAATATCCTTTTTTTCCGATACATATACCTAATCCATGAAAAATTGTAACCATGTCTGCAATGATATATGATAATCATTTCAGTTTTATGTTGATGACAAGTTATTTTATCATTTGTTAAGCAAGCCTTTCATTTTTTAAGTTTATAATAGTTTAGAAACATTGATATCAATCTAATAAATTGATATTGCAAACCAACTGATGTTTGTGACATGTTTGTAGGTGTTTCCATTCATAAATTTCTTACTCGTTTTGTCTCGAGATTGCTAGTTAGTGGTGAAAGAAATACAGTGCTGATCCAAGTGCTCTAGAGAGGTATTCATGGCCAGCCTGGAAAACCAGGCAGGAAGATGCTTCTAATTTTCAATGAAGTAGTCTTCAAAAGTTCCTAGCTCTATTTTAATTACATAAATGCATTCAAAACCAACTCATAGTATTTACTTTAGTTGTTTTATTTAGACGTGTTGCAAGTTGACATTTACTATTGTACAAGTTGTGCATCAAATTATTATGTAACAATTGTGCCAATAAGTTTTAAAATTATTTCTCTTCAGCTATATCTTATCATTTTAGTATGTTTTCAATCAAGAAGAGGCTTCAGAGTTTAAGAATTATATCTTAGATCCGAGCACATGATTCTATTAAAATTTATGAAACAAATTCATTTTTTACAACTTGTATGTTTAAATATGTGATTTTGGAAGTGATGAAGGCTTCTTTAGACACTTGATTAGTATAATGGAAGAAATTTGAGTATAAAATTAAGGACTGTGAGTAGTTCGTGTAGCATTTGTGTTGCTTATAACAAATTTTCATATCCTTTGTATAAGCTATTGTATATACAATTCTAACACATTTTTCCCAGACGTTACCTATATGGTGAGTAGTTCATGTAGCAATTGCATTACTTATAATATATTTTTATATCCTTTGTATAAGCTATTGTATATAAAATTCTAACATGTTTCCCCGAGGTGTTACCTATATGGTGATTGAGTGATGATGACTTCTTTAGACACTTGATTATTATTGGGGAATACCTTTGAGTATATCATTAAGGATTGTGTGTAACACCCCCAATTTATGTGTTGAAATTTTAAAGTTTGACATTTGAACTTTAGTCCTAAGGGGAGTGGACCCCAAAGGATAAATAAAATATGGATGTAATTCAATATTTTAGTTGAAGAAATAAATAAAATTTCTGATGTGCGTATAGACCAAGAATGAGATTTAGAGACCATTTGCTAAATCCATGAGGATGGATAAGGCAAGTATTCCCCTAAAATCCTTCAGAAATCCTTGGAAGGAATTATTTCTAATTTAGATTTGAGGAAAAATCTAAATTTCCCCAATGATGAGGAAAGTAGTTGGGAAGAGGTGAAAAGCTGGAAAAGCTGAGGAAAAGCTTAAATCAGCTTTAAAGAATCCCAAGAATGGGAAAGCCTAGGCAAACAGGAAGAAAAGCATCCTGCTATTCTGGACGCAGAATTAGAAACAGGCTTGGGGAAAATAGCTTAAATAAGCTGCTCCTAAACAGATTAGAGGTTGATCTGTGGTGGAGTTGGTCTCAGCTCGGGGGTGAGTTCTTGGAGAAAAATAGAACTCTACGGTTGGGAGGTTGGTCTACTGCATGAATGGTATGTTTTTAAATTTGATGCTTTTCTACTTAAATCAGTATGAATTGGCTACATATAAAGTTAAATGGAATGGTATGATATATTTTAGTACTACATTTAACAGAATCTATCTTTAGGCATTCACCTTCCAGACTCTGTTTAGTTGTAGACTAGAAATCCGTAGAGTAGAAACCCCCAGAATCTTTAAACCAAATACGGTTTAAATCTGAAGGTACTTAGTCTCCACCGAAACTCAAATATTAACTTGTATCGCATGTATGTATATAAAGGTGAAAGTATATGCTCATATGTATGCTCAAAAAATAGTGTAATAAGTTACAGATACATAATTATGATAAAAGAGAAGTAAAAAAAAAAACCTTAGAAGTATGCCTTTGACATTTTGTAGCAGAAGAACTACTCTATAGAAGTGCCTATATTATTTACAGCCTTTAAAGGAATGCTATATGCCTTGACCTACTTATAATCCTTGAACTAGCTATATAACAAGCCAGCCTTAACCCCATAATTAATGCCCTTTCTCTTCCAAAAACGCCACATTATATATGCAAAACTGATAAATAACGATAAAAAGCTGGCGCTAACTCCTGCATACATTAACAGTAATTATGAGCGTTGGTGAGTAATATTCCTGTAGACAAAGCTATAAATAAATGCAGAATAAATGAATGTATTAAACTCTCATGCATGGCAGTGGCAAATCATTATGCATTAGTTTAAAACAAGCTAAATTCCCAATTTTACAAGGTTTAAACATGACTTTTAACTCCTTTTTAAACATGATATGTAAAGGAGCAGATGTAAAGTAAAGCGGTGATGAATATATATATATGTTTAACTTGTAGTATTAAATATGCATGTAAATGCGAACTACGATTTCTTTTGCTACGACATTTCTATCTCTGTTGTAGCAAAATCATGAGATATATGGGAACGCTGATTCAAATCATTACTAATTTTTTTCATACAATTCAGACGCGACTTCAATTTCTGGTGGTGACAAATTGATTTCCGATTTAAACCCACTTCGGATGAACTAGTAAATAAGAACGACAGCGAATATATTTAGGTGGATATAAACGAAATACATAGCTATTAACCAGATATTTAAATGCGGCAAGAACCTTAGAGTGATAAGGATAGCCATAACAGTTATGGTTAGAAATTCGAGGAAAAAGAAAATGTTATACAGATGCATGGAACTATTTATCACCTGTAACTTAAAAGAAAAAATTTCCTGCTACGTTACCGTAAACTATGGTTCGGAAATTTAAATTATGATCAGTTACCATTACTATTAAAACAGAGCGTTTATTGTGGTAACATTTCTTTAAATTAATACCTAGGGTTTTCAGGCATAAAAGACGAACTACTACTGCATTTTATAAACATAAATCACAGAAATAAACCAGAGAGAGAAGGGCGTAATAAGTTTGAAAGAATGGCGGAGCACTCCTGCACCAACTCACCTGAAGTCGACCTGCATTAGACAGAGGGATAATCTAGAATGGAAAACTTCTTACAGTAGAAATGCTATCAAATAGAATCTTCTTCAGTTATTGAGGAAATAATAGCCGAAGAGTAATGAAACGACAACACACGGTCCTATGGGGCCACGGCGTCAATATGACTAAATCCCTTGACCCCTTCTTACAACTACGGAGGCAGAACCCTCAGCCAACTTACGGGAATAAATAAAAAAAATGTGTGACCTCGGCAATAGTAGCCGCGCCCCAAATCGTTTTTTTGAAGAATCGGTTCCTGGGAAACCTGTACACCATGACCGCCGTAAAAGTGAGTTAGTGGGGCGTATAGGTAAACGCCAAGAATAATTATAAAAACCCTGAAAGGAAAACGATCACCGTTGTGCCATGAAACGAATAAGAGAAGAGTAAATAAAATTTTTAATAAGCAGAGAGTAGGGAGGATATCCAACGAGATATAAGAGTTACCCACCAGTGATGAATTCTGCAGGCACGACAACGAGTCTGCGCCGCGGTAAGCAAACCTGGAACCTGAAACCTGAAATCTGGAATCTGCCACGAAGTCGCGCAGCAACCCTAAAAAGCATGATAAGAACAGCTTACGAAAACAAAACGCAACCAAATCACCATGCCTGGATAAAATAGGGAAAAGGATTCATTCTATGTAAAAAGAGAACCCACGAATAACTAAACGCCGAGAGGCTTGGAAGAAATAAAACAAGAAAATAAAAGAGCTAAAAGAACAGTCAGGAATCCTGGACAATGGAGGGATTATAATAAGAGCCAGGAACCCTAGGATGAAATCAACCAACGTACATGGGAAATCTGGTTCAGGAATGGACGCAGTGACCCCGCGTTTTGACAAAATCCCGAGGGGGATTCCACGAATCCCGTTGCACAGCAACCTTGGTACAAATCGATAAGTTAAATATTATTTAAGTTTTTCATGGTACTTGGCAAACAGATTGCCGGCGAATTCATCCTTACCGAAATGACCTTTCCATCTCCTCTATCCAGCTGTTGATGAAAGGTATTTTCAGTTCAGGAGATGTGGTACGAATGTTGAATCGAATTGTCCCAGTCTTGAACCGGAGGCACGCTAATCTGCAGTCTGAAACCTTGTGGCGACGGAGGGGAGGGCGCGTGCACCTCTCCCAGCCAAATGACGGTTTTCTGATTGTACAATCTTTTCATACTCAGACACGCAACGTTATCACAACAAGAAAATCGTCTGTCACACATAAACCTGAGATAGAAAGTGTTCGGTGCGTGTAAGTACATGTCATTAAAGTGTGAGGAACCACACAGTTAGGGTTTGATCAAATACACAATTACGAGGACGAGGTATTCCGATCCAAACCTATCAATCTCCCTGATCGGAAATCGATTCCTCAATCACACGTAAGGAATAACATAAATCGGCTTAGCAATACGTATGAAAACTATGGGTTTCATAATCGGTAATTATGCCTAATGGTATACATACACAGTGCCGATATACATATGGGTAGACACATAAAACCATTTCATGGTATACCAATTCAGCGCAAGGACAGCGTACTATGGTTGGCCAATGTTATACATATAAATGTCTACGTAGGCTATCATATCAAGACTTTGTACATAAGAGTGTCTACGTGGACTATTGTATTTAGATTTATATATATGACGCGCTGAATGAAACTAATTGATCATGATTTTGCTATTGGGTTTAAGTATATGGGGCCCAAAAGGGGAATTTAATATTATCACAAATTATATATATAGATGTTGGGATATATAAATGTCTAAAACACTAGTTGAAAAGGTCCTACTAAAATAAAGAAATAAAAAGGGTTAATACTTTTTGACCCTAACTAAAATTCAAATGGGTTGAGAATGAGAAAACCTCAGATGAACTGGTGGAATATATATATAAATAGGCAAATTCACCAAGAAAAAAAAATAAAAAAATTTGGAGACGTGACAAATGGTATCGGAGCACCAGTTACAACAATTTGGGCTGTCATTATTGTGCTCACTGTTATTACATATATTTTTTTTAAATTGTATTTTTATAAGCTTTTGCTAATCTGTGTTGTGAGTGTGTACAGTTGAAATGGCTGAAGGTGAAGGGATTTATGTGGATCTGCGGGATGAGTTTGCTACACCAGATCCCAATGCTACGATGATGGCCATGTTGCATCGGTTGCAAAGAGAATTGGCTGAACTAAGAAGCGAGAATGACAGGTTGTAATCGGCCTGCAAGGAGCAGGAAAAACTCATCAGAGAATTAACTTCCCGGAACAGCCAAGAAGGCGAAGGTTCCGGAAAGAGAAAGATGGATGAGTCTGATGATGAGGAAGCTACTAGACAGCAGCAAAAGCAGAAAAAGGAATTGCAGGGAGAGTTCCGGAAGATCAAACCTCCCTCCTATGATGGGGAGAAAGAGGAGGATGCGGAAGCTTGGTTATTGAACATGATCAAGTATTTCCAGGTCTATGAATATGAAAGTAATCTGAAATCCAGATTAGCTGTGTACCAGTTACAAGGAAAAGCTACACTGTGGTGGGAGGAGACAAAAATGGTCCATGCCATTGATGAAAAGACAGTTACTTGGGAAGATTTCCAGGTTAAGTTTAAGAATCGCTACTTGAATGAGCGTTACTATGATGAAAAAGCAAAAGAATTTCATGAACTTAGGCTGGGACAGCTCACTATTGATGAATTTGTTACTAAGTTTACAAATCTACTGAGATATGTACCCTACATAAGGGAAGAGAAGGCAAATGTTCAAAGATTTTCGAATTGCTTGCCTACTGTGTACAAGGAGAAAATTGAGTTTGACAACCCAAAAACTATGGACGAAGCTGTTATAAAAGCCAGATTATGTTACCAACAGTTCAAAGGAAAAACTGAGCAAGGGAAAAGCTGGGTACAGAGAAATGAATTCAAAGGAAGGAAACAGAAACCAGCCTATTTGAAGAATTTTGGCAGAGATCATCAGCGGAAAAAGTTTAATAAACCCAGAGAAAGTCAAACTGCTCAATCCCAAGTGGTTTCAAAACCAACAGAGGGAGAAAGTAAGAAGGAAGGGACAGCCAGAGTGAAGGAACCCTTGAAATGTTGGGGCTGTGGAGGGCCCCATATTTTGAGAGACTTCCATCATAGGAACATTCATATGCTCATGGGAGATCGAGAGGCGACAACAGTAAATGATGTAGCCAGAAATATACCAACTATAAGTGCAGCCCTGGAAAATCGACAAGCAGAACATCAAGCAACCATGGTGGAAATAGAGGGTAAGATTTCTGACTTATCTGTTACTGTTATGATTGATCCAGGTGCTTCTTTGAGCTACATTAGTCCAAAAATTGTAGAACAATGTAATCTTAAATCTGAGAAATTCCAGCAATCATGGTTGGTACAGCTAGCCACTGGAACTAAGAGAAAAGTAACACATAAACTGCCTCGCACAGAAATTAGGTAAATGATTTTCAAACAGAGGTAAATTTGAATATTCTGCCCTTGGGGTCATATGATGTGTTGATAGGAATGGAATGGCTAGAAAAGAAGAAAGCCTTGATGAATTGCTGGGATAAGACTCTGCATTGTGTAGATGAGGAAGGGAAACCTTTTATTCTCAAAGGGAAACAAAAGCCCATTTCTGTAAGGCAGATTTCAGCCTTACAATTGAAAAGAACAGCTAGAAAGGGATACCAAGTTTATGCAGTGCAGGTAGAAGAAATAGAACAGAAAACTGAGGAAGATTTACTGGATGCTGTACCAGTAATCAGAGAATTTAAGGAAGTCTTTCCCAGGGAAATCCCTCATCTCCCCCCCAAGAGAGAGATTGATTTTTCAATTGATCTGGTACCAGGAGCAACACCTGTTTCCCCAGCTCCTTATCGAATGTGTCCTCCGGAACTCATGGAGCTGAAAATGCAATTGCAGGAATTGTTAGATAAAGGGTATATCAGACCCAGTGTGTCTCCTTGGGGAGCCCCGGTTTTATTTGTGAAAAAGAAAGATGGAACTTTTAGGATGTGCATTGACTATCGTCAATTGAACAAGTTAACCATTAAGAACAGATATCCTTTTCCTAGAATTGATGATCTTTTTGATCAAGTGAGAGGAGCTTCAGTCTTTTCCAAGATTGACCTAAGGACTGGTTATCACCAGCTTAGAATTAAAGAATAAGACATCAACAAAACGGCATTTCGAACCAGGTATGGGCATTACGAATTTGTAGTCCTACCTTTTGGATTGACGAAAGCCCCTGCCACATTTATGTGCCTAATGAACAGTGTGTTGAATAAGTATTTGGATAAATTTGTGCTTGTGTTCATAGATGATATCTTAGTCTATTCCAGAAATGAAGATGAACATAAGGAACACTTACGAATAGTGTTGCAGACTCTAAAAGAAAACCAGCTATATGCCAAGTTCAGCAAATGTGAATTTTATAAAGATAAAATTCAATATCTGGGACATATTATTTCTGAAAAAGGGTTGGCGGTTGACCCTGAAAAGATAAAAGCCATTAAAGAATGGCCAGTCCCAACTGATGTTTTAGCAGTAAGATCATTTATGGGAATTGCAGGCTATTATCGCAGATTTGTAGAGAGATTTTCTGCTATAGCAAATCCCATAACCTCATTACAAAGGAAGGGTGTTAAGTTTGTGTGGACTGAAAAGTGCCAAAACAGTTTTGAGCAATTAAAACAAAAACTCATTTCAGCCCCTATCCTGAAAATTGCAGATCCTGATAAGGAATTTGTGATATGTACAGATGCTTGTAAAGAAGGATTGGGAGGAGTCCTATTGCAGGAAAATTCAGTTATTGCCTATGAATCTAGAAAACTGAAAATTCATGAACAGAATTATAGTGCCTATGATCTAGAATTAGCAGTTGTTATCCATGCTTTGAAAATGTGGCGGCACTATCTTCTTGGGAAAAAGTTTACATTGATGACTGATCATATTAGTCTCAAATATTTCTTTTCCCAAACCGATCTGAATGCAAGACAAGCTAGATGGCTGTATTTTTTAAGTGAATTTGATATGGATATAAAACATATCAAGGGAAAAGAGAATAAAATTGCTGATGCATTAAGCAGGAATTCTTGTTAGAATATAAACAACCTTGGAAGTAGTGTTCAAATCGAACTAGAAGAATTGGTGAGGAAAGCAGCAAGTCAGGATCAAAACTATGAAACACTCTTAGTGAAATTACAGAAAAAAGAGAAAACTGATTTCACTCAAAACAAACAAGGGCTGATCTGTTATAAAATAGGTTGTATGTTCCCCAGGTAGAGTCCTTGAAAAGAGAGATTCTGGATGAGTACCAAAAACAGCCATATGCAGGACATCCAGGATATCAGAAAATGCTAACAGCACTGAAAAATAAATTGTTCTGGCCAGGAATGAAGAGAGATGTAGCAGAATATTTAAGTAAGTGCATGGAATGTCAATTAGTCAAAGTGGAGCATCAACATCCAGCGGGACTTTTGAACCCTTTTCCAATTGCAGAATGGAAATGGGATACAGTTTCCATGGACTTTATAACAGGATTACCCAAAAACAAATATCAGCATGATTCTGTAATGGTAGTCGTAGACACTCTAACAAAATCTGCTCACTTTATACCAGTGAAATCCACCTTTGGAACAGCTCAAGTAGCAAATGTTTTCCTGAAGGAGATAGTAAGGCTTCATGGAGTTCCCAAGGTAATTGTTTCAGATCGAGATGCTAAGTTTACAGCAGCATTTTGGAAAGGATTGTTTGGAGCGATGGGTACTAAGTTGAATTTTAGTACTGCCTATCACCCTCAAACTGACGGGCAGACAGAAAGGACTAACCAAATTTTGGAGGATATGTTGAGAATGTATGTGATGGATAGGCCATCAAAGTGGGAAGAGTATCTGCATTTAGCTGAATTTTCCTATAATAATAGCTACCAATCCTCTATTAGGATGAGTCCGTTTGAGGCACTTTATGGGAGAAAGTGTCGTACTCCTTTGAGCTGGAGTCAACCAGAGGATAAACTGGTGTTGGGACCAGATCCACTACAAGAAATGGAAAGAATTGTCAAACAGATACAAAGAAACATCAAGACAGCACAAGATCACCAGAAAAATTATGCTGACAAGAAACGAGTGCACCGAGAATTCAAAGTGGGAGACCATGTGTATTTGCGTATTAAACCTAAAAAGAGCACACTTTATGCTGGAAGTTGTGCGAAACTGGCTCCTAGATATTGTGGTCCTTTTGAAGTATTAGAGAGGGTGGGACCAGTGGCTTACAAGCTGGCCTTACCCCCCCATGTTAAAGTGCATAATGTGTTTCATGTTTCATTATTAAAAAGATATGTGCATGATGCTTCTCACATAGTTGATTGGAATGTTGTACAGGTGGAACCAGGAGGGGAGTTTCTGCCAGAACCGCTTCAAATATTGGAGCAGGAAGAAATTGAATTGAGAAACAGAACGGTGGCTAGGGTAAAAGTGCAGTGGAAGCACTTTACTGCTGAAGAAGCTACCTGGGAAAGGGAAGCTGAAATGATGGAGAAATATCCATTTTTGTTTAATTGAACTCTAGTAGTTGAATAACAAGACCGAGGACGGTGTTTATTTTCAGAGGGGGAATATGTAACACCCCCAATTTATGTGTTGAAATTTTAAAATTTGACATTTGAACTTTAGTCCTAAGGGGAGTGGACCCCAAAGGATAAATAAATATGGATGTAATTCAATATTTTAGTTGAAGAAATAAATAAACTTTCTGATGTGCATATAGACCAAGAATGAGACTTAGAGACCACTTGCTAAATCCATGAGGATGGATAAGGCAAGTATTCCCCTAAAAATCTTCAGAAATCCTTGGAAGGAATTATTTCTAATTTAGATTTGAGGAAAAATCTAAATTTCCCCAATCATGAGGAAAGTAGTTGGGAAGAGGTGAAAAGCTGGAAAAGCTGAGGAAAAGCTTAAATCAGCTTTAAAGAATCCCAAGAATGGGAAAGCCTAGGCAAATAGGAAGAAAAGCATCCTGCTATTCTGGACGCAGAATTAGAAACAGGCTTGGGGAAAATAGCTTAAATAAGCTACTCCTAAACAGATTAGAGGTTGATCTGTGGTGGAGTTGGTCTCATCTCGGGGGTGAGTTCTTGGAGGAAAATAGAACTCTACGTTTGGGAGGTTGGTCTACTGCATGAATGGTATGTCTTTAAATTTGATGTTTTTCTACTTAAATCAGTATGAATTGGCTACATATAAAAATTAAATGGAATGGTATGATTGATTTTAGTACTACATTTAACAGAATCTATCTCTAGGCATTCACCTTCCAGACTCTGTTTAGTTGTAGACCAGAAATCCATAGAGTAGAAACCCCCAGAATCTTTAAACCAAAGACGGTTTAAATCTGAAGGTACTTAGTCTCCACAGAAAATTAAATATTAACTTGTATTGCATGTATTTATACAAAGGTGAAAGTATATGCTCATATGTATGCTCGAAAAATAGTGTAATAGCGTTGCAAGTTACATGGTATGATAAAAGAGAAGTAAAAAAAAACATTAGAGTATGCATTTCGACATTTTTGTAGCTTAAGAAGAACTTCTACTCTATAGAAGTGCTATATTATTTACAGCCTTTAAAGTGTATATGGCACACTTGACCTACTTCTAATCCTTGAATTAACTATATAACAACCAACCTTAACTTATAATTAATGTACCCTACTCAAATTACTAACGCATACATTTATATATGCAAAACAACAATAACGATAAGCGCCGAGCGCTAACTCCATAGCACATTAACAACAATGATAACTGAGCAGTGGGTGGAAGTAATATAGATGTGAACAATATAAATATGTGAATAAATGAGTGGTCAAACTATACGACTGCATGGCGAGTATTTAAATCATTATGCATTGGACCTGCGTTAAGCTAAGACTACCGAATTTTACAAAGGTTTCTGTTCACGGCTTTTAACTCCTTTTTAAACATGATATGTAAAGGAGCAGATGTAAAGTAAAGCGGTGATGAATATATATATGTTTAACTTGTAGTATTAAATATGCATGTAAATGCGAACTACGATTTCTTTTGCTACGACATTTCTATCTCTGTTGTAGCAAAATCATGAGATATATGGGAACGCCGATTCAAATCATTACTAATTTTGTTCATACAATTCAGACGCGACTTCAATTTCCGGTGGTGACAAATCGATTTCTTATTTAAACCCACTTCGGATGAACTAGTAAATAAGAACGACAGCGAATATATTTAGGTGGATATAAACGAAATACATAGCTATTAACCAGATATTTAAATGCGGCAAGAACCTTAGAGTGATAAGGATAGCCGTAACAGTTATGGTTAGAAATTCGAGGAAAAAAAAATGTTATACAGATGCATGGAACTATTTATCACCTGTAACTTAAAAGAAAAAATTTCCTGCTACGTTACCGTAAACTATGGTTCGGAAATTTAAATTATGATCGGTTACCATTACTATTAAAACAGAGCGTTTATTGTGGTAACATTGCTTTAAATTAATACCTAGGGTTTTCAGGCGTGAAAGACGAACTACTACTGCATTTTATAAACATAAATCACATAAATAAACCAGAGAGAGAAGGGCGTAATAAGTTTGGAAGAATGGCGGAGCACTCCTACACCAACTCACCTGAAGTCGACCTGCATTAGACAGAGGGATAATCTAGAATGAAAAACGTCTTACAGTAGAAATGCTATCAAATAGAATCTTCTTCAGTTATTGAGGAAATAATAGCCAAAGAGTAATGAAACGACAACACACGGTCCTATGGGGCCACGACGTCAATATGACTAAATCCCTTGACCCCTTCTTACAACTACGGAGGCAAAACCCTCAGCCAACTTACGGGAATAAATGAAAAAAGTGTGTGACCTCGGCAATAGTAGCCGCGCCCCAAATCATTTTTTTTGAAGAATCGGTTCCTGGGCAACCTGTACACCATGACCGCCGTAAAAGTGAGTTAGTGGGGCGTATAGGTAAACGCCAAGAATAATTATAAAAACCCTGAAAGGAAAACGATCACTGCTGTGCCATGAAACGAATAAGAGAAGAGTAAATAAAATTTTTAATAAGCAGAGAGTAGGGAGGATATCCAACGAGATATAAGAGTTACCCGCCAGTGATGAATTCTGCAGGCACGACAACGAGTCTGCGCCGCGGTAAGCAAACCTGGAACCTGAAACCTGAAATCTGGAATCTGCCACGAAGTCGCGCAGCAACCTTGAAAAGCATGATAAGAACAGCTTACGAAAACAAAATGCAACCAAATCACCGTGCCTGGATAAAATAGGGAAAAGGATTCATTCTATGTAAAAAGAGAACCCACAAATAACTAAACGGCGAGAGGCTTGGAAGAAATAAAAAAACAAAATAAAAGAGCTAAAAGAACAGTCAGGAATCCTGGACAATGGAGGGATTATAATAAGAGCCAGGAACCCTAGGATGAAATCAACCAACGTACATGGGAAATCCGGTTCAGGAATGGACGCAGCGACCCCGCGTTTTGACAAAATCCCGAGGGGGATTCCACGAATCCCGTTGCACAACAACCTCGGTACAAATCGATAAGTTAAATATTTTTTAATTTTTTCATGGTACTTGTCAAACAGATTGCCGGCGAATTCATCCTTACCGAAATGACCTTTCCATCTCCTCTATCCAGCTGTTGATGAAAGGTATTTTCAGTTCAGGAGATGTGGTACGAATGTTGAATCGAATTGTCCCAGTCTTACACCGGAGGCACGCTAATCTGCAGTCTAAAACCTTGTGGCGACGGAGGGGAGGGCGCGTGCACCTCTCCCAGCCAAATGACAGTTTTCTGATTGTACAATCTTTTCATACTCAGACATGCAATGTTATCACAACAAGAAAACCGTCTGTCACACATAAACCTGAGATCGAACGTGTTCGGTGCGTGTAAGTACATGTCATTAAAGTGTGAGGAACCACGCAGTTAGGGTTTGATCAAATACACAATTACGAGGATGAGGTATTCCGATCCAAACCTATCGATCTCCCTGATCGGAAATCGATTCCTCAATCACACGTAAGGAATAACATAAATGGGCTTAGCAATACGTATGAAAACTGTGGGTTTCATAATCGGTAATTATGCCTAATGGTATACATACACAACGCCGATATACATATGGGTAGACACATAAAACCATTTCATGGTATACCAATTCAGCGCAAGGACAACGTACTATGGTTGGCAAATGTTATACATATAAATGTCTACGTAGGCTATCATATCAAGACTTTGTACATAAGAGTGTCTACGTGGACTATTGTATTTAGATTTATATATATGACGCGCTGAATGAAACTAATTGATCACGATTTTGCTATTGGGTTTAAGTATATGGGGCCCAAAAGGGGAATTTAATATTATCACAAATTATATATATAGATGTTGGGATATATAAATGTCTAAAACACTAGTTGAAAAGGTCCTACTAAAATAAAGAAATAAAAAGGGTTAATAATTTTTGACCCTAACTAAAATTCAAATGGGTTGAGAATGAGAAAACCTCAGATGAACTCGTGGAATATATATATAAATAGGCAAATTCACCAAGAAAAAAATAAAATAAAATTTGGAGACGTGACATTGTGAGTAATTCATGTAGCAGTTGCATTGCCTATGAAATATTTTTATATTTGTTTAGATAAGCTATTGTATATAGAATTATACTATGATATGGATACACATTACCCCCAATTGTTATCATATGGTGATTGTTGTCCGATTCCTGATATTTATAGAAATATAAATAAGTGATTAATGGTTTTTGAATATCAAAGTTACTATGATGACCTTTCATCTTAGGATAACTCCTTAGTGTTGAGATTCAATCTATATAATGAAGATGCATAGATCACTTCACAGGAAAACCATTTTTCCTATTGATAGTATGTGGTAGTTGTATGAATGGACTGCCTATATTTTCCTCACTCTCATAAGATTCCAACACAGTTAAATTTTTTTTGATAAGTCTACATACAAGTTATACATATTATGTAGTAAGAAATGTTATTTAATAAAAATAGTCACTAAAAGGGTAAATGATCTCAATACACCCCTCTAGATATACAATGTCTCATGATATTCTTCTCATTTGGTGACACATGGACATTCCAATACCAAAACTCTTTCACATTGTCACTCACATTATACAAAAGTATAACTTTATAAGGTTTCCTACATATATTAGCCCAACATGCAAGTTCATCATTCTCATGTTATTGAATCCTAATTTTTTAATGTCTCCATAAAAATTTTCTTAATGTTTTGTACATTCTTGTTTTTATTGACATCGACCGATTTGATGTAGTTCCTTTTCCAACAAACCATGTCAATAATTCCCTACTAGCACTTATGTCATATTGAGATTGATATTTTTCAATTTTTCCAAGGGTTGATGTCATATTTCTTGATACCAACTCATTTACCTCCACCTCTTTGGAATTTCTAATGCCCAATAATTGATCTATATTTCTTACATACTTGTGCTTTAAAAATATATTTAAGAATTAAGCTTGTGCTATGATATATATACCTTGAAAAATATTTTTGATCGCCCAATTTACTTTATCTTCTTTATCTTTAAGTGTTCATTCATGAATTAGTGGCCTCATTTCTTCAATTTTAGTTGATTCTATATTATCTAGAAAATTATCGTCAAAGACAATTTGTTGCAACTTCCGATTAATGTCCATGTTTTTCTACGTGTGGTATGATCTTGTTGTAGGTAAGATGTTGTCCCTACATAAAAAAAATATAAATTTTTTATTTTTAATTTGAACTTGACATGTACATTAAGAAAATTTTAAATATTAAAATTGTGACTTCATTTGTGTGGTCAATATTCTCATTATCAAGTTCCTCTACACCTCTCATTTCCTCATCATTTCGAGGTACATCCACATCTCTTTCAAGCTCTCTATTTTGTACCTCCACATTCCTTTAGGCTCTCTATTTTCCTATAATGCTATTCTCTTTTATAGTAGATCATCATTTTTTTCATTTAAAATAAATACATTTTATAATATATTTTTTCACTAGTATATGAAATAAATAAATAAATATATATATATATATATATATATATATATATATATATTAACAACTAAAATTTTGAATTAACAATTCTAAGTAGGTGGAGGGTTTTTTATATTGATGCATCACACTATACTACATTTGGAGGTAATGAACACTAGGGCCCCTTCACTTAATGTGCCCTAATGTGTTAAATCTCTATGAAATTCACCAAATCCATTTAGTTCCAACTTAGTATTATTTTCCCCAATAAAAAAATATTGTCATCAACAAATATATAACTTAAAAGCATACAATTATAATTATATATAATTATAAAATAATATTTTTTAAAATTAATGTAGAAATCTGATTGTGAAAGTGGTCTTTTTTAATGATATAACTCATAAATATATTATCCATTTTTATTTTTTTAATGTTTCTATTAAGATTAACATTTATATGTTGTCATGAGGGGATTTTTTTATTTTTCATGTCAATTACATTTTATAACTCTAGGAGATTCTTAATATTGCCTTTTCTTTTAATAAATGGAACTCAACTATATATTTAAAAAGATGAATAGGCAAGAGAATTTTAGGATTATAATTTTATTTTGTCCAAATCGACAATGTGAATGTTTTTTTACCTAAATTTGGCTCCCATGTTCAATACCCCCTCATGGGGTTTGAAGATAATAGGTAATGGAAATTGAACGACATATAAAAAAAATAATTTATACATCAAAAAATCAGTTCTATATATTATAGTAGTTCTCTCTTGAGTAATCTTTCAATTTGGCATTCGCTTCTTTATTAATAAAGTTGTTTTACTTAGTAGGGAGTACAATAATTTTGTAATCAAATAATAGGAGAAAACATATTCACAATATAATTTATTTTAATAAATAGATGTGTGTAAAATATTTTAATAAGAAACTAGATTTGTGATTATAAATTATAAAACTATAACTTAAATTTGTGAAATTACTTTGTATGTATTTTTTTTTCTTATGTATATCGAGAAATACTAAACCGAGTTTGGAGTTAAAAAAAAATAAACCATAACATAAAGAACAATATCTCCTTCCAAAAATGTCTCCATATTAAAATGGTATTCAATTTCTTGTATACCAAGGTTATTATTCTTCATATACAATTTCTAACAAGCATGCAATTGGCGCTCGGATATGTAGATGAACTTGGAGTAAACTCTATTTATGTTAATAAAAATTCTCTTTATTTACATCTATGCTAGATAGATTGTACTTGAATGTATTTAAAATATCTTATTTGAGTTGCATGCTCATTTCATGCTTGTTTCAGAGGATTATTAATCACCAAAGGATCTTCACCCCCAATTCCTATTTCAATATCTATAACAAAATTTTCTGGTTGATAACTCTTATCATCAATATCTTTGAAACCTCCACGACTTGCTTCCATGGAAGCAAAATTTTCCACTCATTCCTTCAAGATGGCTCCTTCTTTGCAACAACTTATTTCTTCTAGGCTACTCTTTCGTATGCTATTATTGTACGACGTTTCTTTTTCAAAATATGGTGCAATTGCTAGTAGATATAAATATAGGCATTACAATAAAAAAATAATATATATATATATATATATATTGATTTCAAATAGATATGCATTGCAAATAATAAAATTGATTGGAATGTTGAAATTGGGCTAAATTGTTGCCATAATCAACAATATGAGTATGTTTTTTGTCTTTTGATAATTTTAAGTTGAAGTTTTATTTATAAATAATATATATATTTTTTAAATATAAATGTAATTTAGAATGAAGTTATAAAAATGAAATACATTTATATATATATATATCCACCAAAGGTTCATTTCAAATATATATAAACACTACAAATAATAAAATTAATTAGACCTATGAGGATGGCATAAATTGTTTTCATAACCATGTGTTTTGATGATTTTAAATTCAAACTTCATTCATAAATAATTAATTTTAAATATAATTACATCGTAAGGCGTCATTATTTGAAAACAACTCCCCTAGGTGCCACTGTGTCCATGTTTGAGCCATTGGATCAAATGTTAGACGATTGAAATGTTTTAGGCCATTAGATCAAGTAAGATATTCTCAAGATAAGGAGGGGCATATATGAACATAACAAAATAGAAAATCATGTACAACAAGTTGGAACTTTGTTGGAATATCTTGCTAATGCCTCTTTCATATTCATCAATGTCACTTAATTTGCTTAGTTTGAATGATATCTAGTTTAACTTCAATAACTTTAATCGAATTTACTATATCTAATATTATATTGAATATGGGTTTTACAACAAATTTATTGAAATTGGAATTCAAAAGATAATGTCTTTAAATAACCTCAAGAATAATACCATGTCTATATCCTTAAAAACACTAAAAAAATTCTTTAGCGATTTTGTTTATGATGTTAAATCACTTTTACCTTCCTTTACATTTGAACAAAAATTTTGATTGATCCATTCTCCAAATACTAAAACTAACAACAAATTCACATTTATAACTCTACTAATAAATCCAATCTTATCAATCTTCCAATTGCTAATCTTCTAATCTTATATATTTCTCTTACAAATTCATGATACAATAAATCCTCATGCCTTACTATTAAAAAAAAAATTATTTAACTTCACTTATACTAAATAAATTATATCTTAAAAAATATATATCAATATTATAAACGTATAAATATAAAATAAATTACTTAACACATTATTATAATAATAATAATTTATTAAAATAAAAATAAAAATAAATTATTAATTAAACTCTAAGAAATTTAAAATATTAAAAAAAAAATTAATATTTTATATTAAACATCAACCATTAAAACAATTTTATTTATAAATAAACATTTAATGTTAAAACTATTATATCATCAACTATTTCTCCATCCTAATAAAAGAAACAATTTTTTTTAACTTATATTTCATTATTTTTTAATTTATATTTAATACAAAGTGCTTTAATTTATATTTATGTTATATAAATGAGTACTATTAAATTTTCTTTCTTTATTTATATATAAATATAAAAAAAATTTAAATAATGATATAAAAAAAATTTAAATTTTGTAAAAAATTATACAATTTAATTTATTCATAATTTTAAAATTAAATTATTACTATTTTAATAAATAAGAAATAAAATAAAAAGAGTTGTCTTTAGTGCAACTTTTTGAAGTTTCAGGTGCCGAAATCCGGTGAAAATTTTTGAGGTAAAATCGTGGTTTTTGTTATTCAAACTGGTTTTTTCACTCTATATATGGATTCAACACCATCAAAAACCTCTAGGGCACTTCGATTGTGCAAAGTTAGCAATCAAACTTCTCTTTTCAATAAATTCCTGCCGGAATTTAGAGAAATTACACCGTAAAAAGTCACCGTAAAAGACTTTAAAAATTCGCACTAAAGACTACTCGAAAATAAAATACAACAAAATCTAAACAAATCAATAACATATCCGAATACAGAAAAAAAAAATGGCAACCTTCATTCACAGGTTTTCATATCCACTTTCAATCTAGTTTGTGATGGGCTACCATCCCATCCTTATTTCGATTGCGTGACTATCAAGTCTATAAAGTATATCTTTAAATTGATATTTCCAAGTTGTGCACGACCACCTCATACTTTGCCACTTGAAGGAAATTATAATGTACACATTGAAATTTTGTACAAAGTAGTAATTGTTTTAAAAGGTGTAAAGATATATCGAAAGAATAGAAGGTTTGGAAAGATTATTTTCTAGAAATAAAATAAAAAACAAGTTTATAATTAAATTTTAAAATTTGAAATAATTATATAATTTTAAAAACGATTTTTAATAACATAAATAATCATAATTTTTTATTTATAAAATATAAATAACTAAATAAATTTAATTACATTCACTATAACAATGATAAACAAATGTTTATTTTTACTAAAATTTTACATGCACACAAAATTTGTAATAAAAAAAACTACAAATCTTACACCCTGTTTAATTTTAAATATATAATTTCAAAAATATTAATTAAGATTTTCACAGTTTTACATGCTAACATTTCACCTTGTTTAATTTTACATAATGTGAATTCATAATGCAATATTTCTTTGACACTAGTGTGCTCATAACGGAAAGTCTTTAAAAGATGCATATCAAGGCCATTGGTGTTATATTTAAAGCATTGGAAAAGCCAGTTTCAACTCTTCCATCACATTGCCGAAAGACATTTACAATAGGTCTAAATTCCCATGCAATATTGGGTTAACCCCTGGTGTTGTTTGTCCAACCTGCATCTATAAAGGCTTGAATAATGAGATTGTTACCCTTGAGATACCACAAGCCATATTCTTCTGACGGTAATAATATGTGATGCTTTTGGGTATCCCAAGGGTAACAATCTCATTATTCAAGCCTTTACTGATGCAGGTTGGACAAGCAGCACCAGGGGCTAACCCAATATTGCATGGGAATTTTGACCTAGAATATATTAATTTTGATTCCATCGCATTTTCGTTTTGAGAAACCGCGTTTGTGACTTGCCAATGATATATTTCTTATTATAATTCATGTTTTTTTGTGAAATATTCACATGGTGAACTATTACCATGGGTTATTCCAATGGGGTTATCTACCGATGCCACAAATTCCCCTGGATGACATATTTCTTACGGGAATATGGTAAAATAAGAAATAAAAAAATCAGAATGTTGGAGCGTTTGAATCATTTTTTATGGTGGAAATGGATTCAACAACATCAAGAACCCTACAGACACCCAAAATCGTGAACTTCGATAAATATCCTTACTTTTGTCAAGGCGGTTGTGAAAACATAATCAAGCTCTTTTATGGATGTGTGACATGATGATACATTGTTGCTTCATCTTTATAACAGTATTTTCCAAGGATTCTCCACAAGGTTAATGGAGAATGAAGTCGTCGAGATATAGAGAGCACTAGGAATTCTCACCATCTTTCTTCATTGTGTACTCCAACTGCACATGATGTGATCCCCATACTTCCTCAACCTCAAGAGACCTAACACAAGGCACTTGTGGGATAAATTTGACTACGCTTTTGATGTAGTGATCGGTATGATTTATTTCGGTATTTTTTCAGAAGGACAAAGCTTCATCGATCAGGACATGGCCCTGTTCCCAAGCATTGGAAAGGAAAATGTGAGAGTGGGATAAGATGTTCCAAGTCCAACTACAACTAAATTTTATATATTATAATGATTTTATTTTTATAATATTTTATTCTAAAGAATAATATGTTTGAAAATTATTTAATTTATTTCTTTCCCCTTTTCGATATATTATTATTTTTAAAAAACTTTAATTTATATATCTTTATTGATTTTAAAAATATTTAACATATAGGAATTGAGAATTTTTTTTTAAATACAAAATTATTAATAAATGCGAGCTTACTTCTTCTTGTTATCAAAGGAAAAATATTCACTCGAGCGAAATATTTTTATGTTTTTCATTAATAACTTTATTGTTTATATACAAAAATAAAAAATTTAATTAATTAAACACAATTTTAAATTTTATCTAAATTTTGGGAAATACATAAAATAAATTAAAAAGGAAAGGTCTTTATTAATAGAATCTTAAGGATCTATAAATTTAAGCCACTAAATTCCATAGAAATCTTAAATGTTAAAGGTCATATATAGTGAAATTATTTAAATTCTTCACGCATGCGTAATTGTCAAAAATAAAATATTGGAAAAATATTAAATTTTCAATGGGAAAGAGAGTTTATCTATGTAGTAATGATGTGTTATTATTACATTGATGTGGTTGTATTGGTTGACACATCATGTTACAAAGGCTACAAACCCACATTTGGCCTCTTGAATGAGATAGTGGAAATATGTTTAGTGCAAGACTCACAAGGCCATGACACACACACTTCCTCCATCGTCGTGGGTGATTTAAAAAGGTGCAAAGAGACACCGAGAGGTTTGTTAAACTGGAAAATTTGTATGAGGAACACATTTGTAGAAATGTATGCCATATGTTTTTTATTTTTAATTTGGGGATTATGGTGTGAAACATTAATTACCAAATGAAATATTGTAGTCGCAAAAAACAGGAAAAAAATATTTTGTCATTGTAAACAAACATTTATTAAGTATAAATATTAAAAATATTTCTGAATAATTTATTAAATGAAATATTTTTGCATTAGGGATCAAATAAATTTGATGAGTAACACCTCTAGATTGAGGCAATGCATGTGGTAGTTCAACTCGGTTATGCCTAAAAATTCATTGAGAAAACCTTGAACCTCTAGTGGAATTTCCTCATTTAATCTCTTCATATTTGTAGCACATAGATTATGACCAATAAAAAAATTCTTTTCTGGACTCACGCTACACTTTATGTGTTTTGTCCAGAAAATGTTAAATGGCATTGCTATAATATTTCCAGGTCCCCCCAACAAAAGGTGACCAACATCCACTCTATATTACATCACAAAACACCCAATTCTTGTATGCCCCATTATTAAAGAAACCCAACATGATTTGTCTACTAACATACTTTGATGTGTTTTTAACCAAGAGGTTTTATAAGGATCGGCTAGAGGAGTACAAGTGAAATAGAGTTTCTAGACAATTTAAGTTCATACATGATGATTTCCAAATCTTGTAAATCCTTGCCTCTTAGGCCTCACATTTTGTTATTTTTTTGGCACTTCATTACTATATTTCTTTGCAACATTAAAATTTTTCTTGTTTCAGACTCACCTTCCTCTCTATGCGATTATTATTGTGCTATTGTTGTCTTGTTAGCAACGCTGAAGTTTAGAGGAATTCCTGGGATTTATGTGTCTCATTGGAAATCAAGCACCTTAAGGGTGTTTGATCTCCAAATCCTCTTAAACCTTCCATTCCTTAAATATTTTGACTTTAAATTTGGAGACTCAAGGTTTTTATAGGATGATTTGAAGTTTTCTCTATAATTTTTTGTTCTTTCATGTGAACTTTTCTCTATAATATTGTTTATACTCTTCTCAATATCTAAATTTATGAGTGTTACCTTGTGAGTTTTTTTCCTAATTTCATAAAATCCTACAGTTTGATATCAAAATGTTTACATATAAAAAATCAGTGGTTATATTTCATAAGTTTCCTTTATGCTGTCATAAAATCCCTTGTTTGACATTAATACATGTGTTGTCACTATTTATTAAAACCTCTTGAATCAGTATGCTCGCTTAACATTTGAAGAAATTATTTAAGAAACACTATATACAATAGAGGGAAATAGTGTGCCATGTTTTAATTCATAATATGAATAGGCAGGGAAACCAGGATTCTGAATTTTTGCAACAAATCAACAGTGAAAGAGAAGAAAACACTTCATTGAAATGCAAAATATTCAAACATGTTTGCATTTAATTTTTGAAGCCTCAAAATCTGTCAATAATAGAAGATCTATGAGAAATAAATCATATGCTAAGATCTCATATTTTCCTTATCATGATACTTGAACATGAAATGCGTATTAGGATTTGAAGGTTAAAAACCTACATTAGTATGCAATCCTCCACAGCAAAAAGGACAAAAAAAGGTAGCAATGAATTAATCTCCATTGAAAAAACATGAATATATAATGAACAAAGAAATAAAGCCAAAGGGAAACATTAGGACCACTGGAGTGGTTAGAAATGTGAAGTAGGAATCCTAATTAGTAGTGGTAATGCATGTTTCATGCTTCAACCTCTATAGGTGAAAGTAACCAAAAGATTAAAATTATGAATGCAATTTCTCTCAATCCAGTCAACATTACGAGATGTGAAGGATTATTGGGAGAAGATGAATATGAATTTTAAGTTAATTACATAAGAAAATGCTTCTGCGTTACTTGATTAGATTGAGAGAAATTAACATTATTCGAGTTTTCCTATTTCGCTGGAAATAGTCAATGACTCCTTCGAATCCTGAGAAATCATGTAGATCATCTTCATCTACACTCACTTCCTAAATTGAGACCCAAAAGAAAAAAAAAACTCGACATTGACTCATGTTAGTTTCTTGATCACCAATCTTGATCTGGCTTATGATTCGACTATTGCACTTCATTTGGTAACTAGTTAATACTCCCTTGTGATGAGCAGGCCAAAATAAACGACTCGAAAATTACGATATATTAAGCTTGTGATGGTTGATAATTTAACAAAGTGATATTTTTTATCCATATTTATTCAAATTTATTCAAGGCCAATAATGCAAGAGGTAAATTATAAGGAATACTTTTTTTCCACAGGAAAAATCGTAGCTTCTATTAATAAAAATAAAATTTACATGTTGTATATGCTAAGTGCATATTCAGATCAACAATGTAGCTGTCAATAGATAGCAGTAAAGTAGCAAAAATAAATACATCTGATAAGTGCCTCATAAATACATGTTGTGGATCAACGATCAAAAGTCTGTGTACAAAAATACTATAAGTAAATATAGACAAAAAATAAAAAAGCAGCAGCAACCTTTAGTGGGGATTCAACCCCATCCAATGATCAGGTACAAAAGGACGATTAAAGTACTGATAATATGCATGATCATTCTGCTCCTAAATCTCCATGTGTGCGGTCAATAAGTGCATCGTCTCCTTGGAAAGGAGATTGGAAATCGTATTTCTCTCCCTGTAAATGTGTTGACAAGAAATATGATCAAAATATGTTTTGTGATGAAGAACTTCATCCAAAATGTTCTGCAGTGTGTGTGTGTGAAAGGTTGCTTGTTGGTTGAACCAGTCAATGATAATTTTGGAATCGCCAAATATTTTTAGATCATGAAAATTTTTTGTGATGGCAAATTGAAGGAGGTATAGTAGGCAGGAGCGTTCAGTATAGTTATTGGTGCCACGTCCAAGTCCAATCTTGAATTTGTAAAAATGATGAGGTGAGTAATGAAGTAGGAAACCACCACCATAACCATGTATTTATGCAGATCCATCGAAATAAGCCCAAGTATGGGATATGTCAATAATATCAGGGGAGATAACTTGGGGCTGTGGAGGAGGTGAATCATTAGGTATTAAGTGGTAAATGGAAATAATGCAGGAAACAGATGAGGGCCAGTGATGTGGTGTATTATGGAAGATGGTCTGGTTGTGGGCCATCTAGATGCTCCAGCATATTAAGATTGGCAAATTACACAACTTGTGGGGTTGAGAAGATGTCCACCAAGTCTCCCATGCATTTGTAAGAGAAAGCCCCTCCCAAAGGAGATTATTATTAATAGAGGAGTTGATAAGGTGCCCGAGTTCATGTAAAGCATTACAGTGGAGAAAAATATGTATTGTATCTTCAACAGCCGCATTACATAATGGACATCTATGTGGATCAATATGTGATATTTCCTGGAGGCTGGCCCCTGTGGGAATTTTGTCAGTGAGAATGCACCACATGAGGAGCCTAGCTTTCCAGATATTGCGCCAACATGGGAGTAGGGATTCAAGCCTATGTGATCGATAAATGTGCATATACCCTCTTTGGGAATGTATAAACCATGTTTTGAGACAGTCCATATGAGTTCATCATCCCGGTCAAGAATTATGACACGTGAATCTCTTAATGCATCCAGATAGGCAGTCCAAAGCATTGCCCATTGCAGTCGAAGCTGTATTTCTAGGTGGTCTAACCAACCTTGAGTGAACAGAGTGGTGTGATTTCTGTCAGCAATGTGGTTTAGTGTCTGATATCCAGCACGATTGAGGGAGTTAATAAGTGAAGGGGAGAGGAGGTGGGCATTGCTGCAACCCGACCAAGGATCCCGTCCAATATGAACCCTGGAACCATTACCTATTTTCCAGGTCAAATCAGTAGTGATGTGCCGAATAGAGCCCAGAAATATGCACCAAATCGTTGAGCAACTGGGATGGTGCACCGGTAGTTGACAAAGCCATTCACGTGGGCCAAGAGGGTGGATGTATTTCGGAATGACCACCCTGATCCATAAATTGTTGCCAGTAATAATCTGCCAACCAATTTTTGCAGCTAGTGCCTGAGAAAAGGTTGGAAGATCTTTCATTCCCCATCCCCCTCAACGCTTAGGTAAAGCAATACAAGTCCATTTTGTCCAAGCAAAGGTGTGTCCCTCTTTAGCAACGAGCCATAGAATTTTTCTACAGATCAACTGTATCATGTGAAATATTCCTTTAGGTATCCAAGCCAGAGACATCCAGTATACTGGAACAGCTCTAATATGTATTTGATAAGTATCATTCATCCAGCCCTTGACAGCCAACGATGGCACCAGTTGGCCAATATTTTTTCGATCTTGGTGATAAAACAATTCCAATCAAAAGTTTTATAGCTCACTAGTTTAAGGTAAAATCGCAAGAATTTCAGTCCATCATCAAATATGGTGAGGGTAAATGTGAATCTCTACTGTGAAAAATGGATCTCATGTGGTGAGCATCCATGGCATGTCAAATTAGATTTTCTCTTATTACATTACATACCAGTGGCAGTACAAAATAGTAGCAGGATGGATCTTACCATAGTAGAATCACCAAATGTCACACCTCCCCTATACCTTTTAACATTTTTTTTCTTCTGGCATTCTAAATATCAATAATAATTACAACAAGGTATATCATATGATAATTTCTATTGCTACCTGGTTAAATCATATTTCTTCCCCAACATGATTTATTGTATATAACTATACCCCTCTATTAAATCAAATTAATAAATCCAATTAATAAAAAGGATCTTGTATTGTAAGCTTAGTGGATTTTCACCACTAACCCACTTACCATAAAAAGTTATCCTCGTCGACTTATACCTCACATTCGTATCGATATCATTTCATTCGTTGGTATTAATCTAAGTATTGAACTTATTTTGGGGTTCGAATAATATATTCCCATCAATCATGATAACCAATATACCCTAACCTTATAACCCCATTGTATTAGGCCCAATGTTTATGAATGTTGACTTGATTTATTTCGATTATCCTATATCCACATACATATTGAACGTATGGCTATTTACTGAACTTGAAGCCACGATTTTCACCATGTGTGAGTCAACGTCATTACATGTTTATTGCATATGGTGTGCACGTTGAAATATATGTAAAGATAGACGTATAAGCTTCATTTTCTAAGTACGGCATCCTTGCAAGGTAGGTTTATTTTGGTGGTGGAATTGATATGTGCTACCAGTCTCCATGTCATCACGTATAAGGTTCTCTATTTAGTTTTATTGATTGGAAACGAATTTCATTCCATTCACGTTCGTGCATTATGGATCCAACTGGGCATTGATCATTGCCACGCCATACTACTCTCGAACCTAGGCAATCAATACGACATGAGCATAGATGTCGTGGCCTTCATTTGATAGTTGGTAAATTTAATATCGAACGACTGTCTTAATTGCATCCTATGTCCTTTTGATCCGTGGACTCACCATGGATCTTGTGCCATTTGGACGACTGAGATTTCATTGTACCATTAGGGTTTCGAATTGGGATTTTGGTAGAACTCGTGCACTAAAGCTTTGAACTGTTCTTTCGGCCCTCATTTGGTTTTTTTTCTTGCTACAAGTGGTGTTGAGCCTCTGCGTGCTGGAGACGCAAGAATTCATGCCCTCCAGGCTTGTATTACTCCGTCAACGCCTCACAATGCAAGTAAAATCTTGTAAGCTTTGTGTGTGATAACTTCGGACTCTGTTATTGATTCTGAGCATTGTAATACATGCAAATGACAGTAATTGACCTAAGTTTTATTTACGCTCTTTCGTGCTCTGCGTCTGCTTACTAACAAGGAGAACTGGCATTGGATTTTCTTACCCATATACCTTTAGTGATTTATTCCTCCTGTATATAATTTTTTTTCTTCGCCACCCTATCAATTTCATTTGATGACTGGTTAAAGATGCGTGATGCCAACACGCCTGCGTTTCTTAATAGGGTATAATCCTACTTGTCCTTGGGCCTTGGAACGACGGTGGTTTTATTTCACGTGTCTTCTATCTGGCTAGGTAAGAATCGATTGGCTTATTCTATCAGTTGGAATGTTTTTCTATTTCCTCTATTACATCCTGGTTTACGATTTATTTACGTCCTACCTCTATTTCGGTGGCAGAATCTGTTGGAACGAGTGAGGATCTCCTTTGTCAGGTAATGATTTATTTCTTGGTATAAATTTTCTTTCATTCTTGGTAGAATTCCTTCTATTAGTTTCCCTAAACGAATTTTCACTGTCCTGTATGTATGTCTACAGGTATGGTAGACGCCATGCGAATTTCGTTCTTGGTGAGCCCTAAGATAAGTCATGTCATTTGGCACTAATTATCACGGCTCTTGGTGTTTCAGGTTGGTATACTCATGGGCGGAGGGGAGCTATCCTCTCATTTCATTGTTCTGCCTCGCTTATTAAGAATCGTTAACTTTATTAGGGTTTTAAACATTGTCTATTGAAGCCCTAGACTCTATCAGAGACGAAATATTAATGATTTTCAGTCGTATGTTAGTACTCTTTGATTTGTTTAAAATTATGGAATGGGGACATGGTCTTTGTTACAAGACTCTGGTCCGAGAGGGCTCAGTTTTTTTTTTTTTTTTGTTAGTTGTATACAGAAAGCATTTATTCTTCGTCACTGATAATTTGTTTTTCCATAATAATTTCGAAGAAGCTACAGATTATTCACTTGTGGATTTTATCATGCTACCTCGCATGAAATTATTTGTTGAGTGTTAGTTAATATGATTTAAGAATAATGAGTTATTCATCCTTTAGAATGCTTATCATAGTAATGACTGCAATGTATATACGTCTCTTCATAGCCAGATTTTTTTCAACTGTGCAGTGACTCATGGCTCTCTGTTATATATATTTTGTATGACTCCTACAGGGGACTCAGGATTTCTGGGAAGTTGTATTTCCATTGGGAAAGCTTTGTATGCCAATCTAAATTATATCCTGTAGCTATATACATCTAAATTCTTTTTCTATTTATTTGTCATGATAGAACAGTCTCAATATATCCATATCTAGACTGAATTTCTTTACTGCTACCTACATATATATATTTTGACGATGCTTGTGTACTCCATTCTTCAATATATATATCTATTTAGATATGTATAAGGTACAGGTACTATTTTGTTTATAGTTTTCCATACACTTCTAACTTTTCATATCATGTATTTCAATTGGGTCTCCTTTTGTTTTTCTTGTGGGTTACTCCCATATCTTTCATACATAACTCTCCTTTCCTAGTTATTTATAAATATGCTGGTCATGTTTTGTTTCATTTCCTTGCTATTTAAGACAGATATGCAATACTAAAATTTCCTACTCTTCCATTCAATCCTTATTAAAGGAAATAGAAAATATTTTAAATGTTGAAATGCATAGCTGTTCAAATTTTTATAGATCTCTGCTCTTCACTTAGTAATTAATTAAATGAATACTTCTGTCCTCTATACATTTACTTTCTCACTGTCTATAGGTTTAGAAATTTCCTTACAGTGTGGACTAAATGTATTCCATTTCCCACAGAAGAAGATTAAAGTTACAAATTTGTGAATTTTGAGGTACTATAAATCTCCAGATTTAAACTTAAAGGTTGGTTTAGAGGTTCTGGAAGATTTCTCCTCATTTTTCTAGTTCCTACAACTATGCAGAAATGAGAAGGTTAATTCCCTTCTTAACTCTGTAAATGTATGGAACAAGATACAAAATTTAGAACAACAAATACAAATAACTCTAATTGGTTCCATCACAATTAAATATTCAACTATGCTTAATTTATGTAAGCATACCACTTTGGAAATTGACCAGTCCTCCCAACCTTAGAATTCGTCTATCTCCAGAATTCACCCCCGAGCTGAGATCCCTCCAAGAACAGATCAACCCCTAATCTGTTTAGGAGCAGCTTATTTAAGTTGTTGTTCCGCAAAGCCTATTTCTAATTCTGCGTCCAGAATATCAGGATGCTTTTCTTCCTGTTTGCCTAGGCTTCCCATTTTAGGGAATTTTTAAAGCTGCTTTATGCTTTTCCCAACTTTTTACCTCTTCCCAACTACTCTCCACATCATTGGGGAAACCAGATTTTCCTCAAAATCTAATTTAGAAATTCTTTCAAGGATTTTTGAAAGATTGTGGGGAAAGTATTTGCCTTTATCCATCCTCATGGATTTAGCAAGTGATCTCATAATTCTCATTTTGGTCAATCTGCACAAAGTCATTTTATTCATTTCCTCAAATTGAATATTTAATTACATCCACAAAATACTTTTCCTTTGGGGTCCACTCCCCTTAGGATTAAAGTTCAAATTTTTAGTTTTGAATTTCAAACACATAAACTAGGGTGTTACATATTCCCCCTCTGAAAGCAAACATCGTCCTCGGTGATGTTATTTAACTACTAGAGTTCATTTTTCAAACAAAAATGGGTATCTTTCCATCATTTCAGCTTCTCTTTCCCAGGTAGCTTCTTCAGCAGTAAAGTGCTTCCACTGCACCTTTACTCTTGCTACCATTCGGTTCCTCAATTCAATTTCTTCCTGCTCCAATATTTGAAGCGGTTCTGGCAGAAACTCCCCTTCTGGTTCCACTTGTACCACATTCCAATCCACTATGTGAGAAGCATCATGTATATATCTTTTTAATAATGAAACATGAAACACATCATGAACTCTAACATGAGGTGGTAAGGCCAGCTTGTAAGCCAGTGGTCCCACCCTTTCTAATACTTCAAAAGGACCACAATATCTAGGAGCTAGTTTTGCACAACTTCCAGCATAAAGTGTGCTCTTTTTGGGTTTAATACGCAAGTACACATGCTCTCCCACTTTAAATTCTCGGTGTACTCTCTTCTTATCAGCATAGTTTTTCTGGCGATCTTGTGCTGTCTTGATTTTTCTTTGTATATGTTTAACAATTCTTTCCATCTCTTGTAAGGCATCTGGTCCCAACATTAGTTTATCTTCTGGCTGGCTCCAGCTCAAAGGAGTACTACATTTTCTTCCATACAGTGCCTCAAACAGACTCATCTTGATGGAGGATTGGTAGCTTTTATTATAGTCAAATTCAGCTAAATGCAAGTAGTCTTCCCATTTTGATGGCCTATCCATCACATACATTCTCACCATATCCTCCAAAATCTGATTAGTTCTCTCTGTCTGCCCATCGGTCTCAGGATGATAGGCAGTACTAAAATTCAACTTAGTGCCCATACCTCCAAATAGCCCCTTCCAAAAAGCTGCTGTGAACTTAAAATCTCGATCTGAAACAATCACCTTTGGGACCCCATGTAATCTTACTATCTCTTTTATAAACACCTCTTCTACTTGGGTTGTCCCAAAAGTAGACTTTACAGGTATGAAGTGTGCAGCTTTTGTTAAAGTGTCTACTACTACCATCACTGAATCATGTTGGTATTTAGTTTTGGGTAGCCCTGTTATAAAATCTATAGAAACTGTGTCCCATTTCCATTCTGCAATCGGCAAGGGGTTTAGAAGACCAGCAGGATGCTGATGTTCAACTTTAACTAGTTGATACACCATACATCTAGCCAAATATTCTGCTACATCTCTTTTCATTCCTGGCCAAAACAACTTCTTTTTCAAAGCTGTTAACATTTTCTGATATCTAGGATGCCCTGCATATGGCTGTTTGTGATATTCATCTAAAATCTCCCTTTTTAAAGTTTCTACATTGGGGATATACAATCTATTTTTGTAGCAGATCAGCCCTTTTTGGTTTTGGGTGTAATCAGTCTTCTCCTTCTTTAGTAGTTTCACCAATAGTGTTTCATAATTTGGATCTTGGTCTGCTGCCTTTTTCACTAAATCTTCTACATCAACCTGGGCACTACTTCCAATGCTATTTATATTTTGACAAGCATTTCTGCTCAATGCATCAACAATTTTATTTTCTTTCCCCTTGATATGTTTTATGTCCATATCGAATTCACTTAGAAAAGACAGCCATCTGGCTTGTCTCGCATTCAAATCAGTTTGGGAAAAGAAATATTTGAGACTAATATGATCAGTCATCAATGTAAATTATTTTCCAAGGAGATAATGTCGCCACATCTTCAAGGCATGAATAACAGCAGCTAACTCTAAATCATAGGCACTATAGTTCTGTTCATGTATCTTCAATTTCCTAGACTCATATGCAATAACTGAATTTTCCTGCAAAAGACCTCCTCCCAACCCCTCTCTACATGCATCCGTACAGACAAAAAATTCTTTATTAGGATCTGCAATCTTTAGTATAGGGGATGTAGTAAGTTTTAGTTTTAATTGGTCAAAACTGTTTTGACACTTTTCAGTCCACTCAAATTTGACACCCTTCCTTTGTAATGATGTTATGGGATGTGCTATGGCAGAAAATCTCTCCACAAATATGCGATAATAACTTGCAATTCCCATGAATGATCTCACTACTGAAACATCAATTGGTACAAGCCATTCTTTAATAGCTTTTATCTTTTCAGGGTCAACAGCCAGCCCTTGTTCAGAAATAATATGACCCAAGTATTGGATCTTATCTTTATAGAATTCACATTTGTTGAACTTGGCATATCACTGGTTTTCCTTCAGAGTTTGCAATACTATCCTCAAGTGTTCTTTATGTTCCTCCTCACTTTTTGAGTAGACTAAAATATCATCTATGAACACAAGTACAAATTTATCCAAATACTTATTTAAGACACTGTTCATTAGGCACATAAATGTGGCAGGGGCATTTGTCAAACCAAAAGGTAGGACTACAAATTCGTAGTGACCATACCATGTTCGAAAGGCTGTTTTGCTGATGTCTTCTTCTTTGATTCTGAGCTGGTGATAACCAGTCCTTAAGTCAATCTTCGAAAATACCGAAGCTCCTCTCACTTGGTCAAAAAGATCATCAATTCTGGGCAAGGGGTATCTGTTTTTAATGGTCACCTTATTCAGTTGACGATAATCAATGCACATCCTAAAGCTTCCATCCTTCTTTTTCAAAAATAGGACCGGTGCTCCCCAAGGAGACACACTCGGTCAGATATAGCCCTTATCCATCAATTCTTGTAATTGCATTTTCAGTTCCATGAGTTTGGGGGGACTCATTCGATAAGGGGCGCGGGAAATAGGTGTTGCTCCCGGCACCAGATCGATTGAAAAGTCAATCTCTCTTTTGGGGGGAAGATGAGGAATCTCATCTGGAAAGACTTCCTTAAACCCCCTTACTACTGGTAAAGAATCCAGCAAATTTTCTTCTGTTTTATGTTCTGTTTCTTCCACATGTACTGCATAAACTTGGTATCCTTTTCTAGTTGTTTGTTTTAATTGCAGTGCTGATATTTGTCTTACAGAGATAGGTTTTGGTTTTCCCTTCAGAATAAAAGGTTTCCCCTCTTCATCTACACAATGCAGGGTCTTGTCCCAATAGTTCAACATGGTCTTCTTCTTTTCCATCCAATCCATTCCTATCAGCAAGTCATATGAACCTAAGGGCAGAATGTTCAAATTTACTTCTGTTTGAAAATCATTTAATTTAATTGTTGTTCGGGGCAATTTATGTGTTACCTTCCTCTTGGTTCCAGTGGCCAGCTGAACCAACCATGACTGCTGAAATTTTTCAGTTTTAAGATTACATTTTTCTACAATTTTTGGACTAATGTAACTCAAAGAAGCACCCGGATGAATCAAAACTGTAACAGATTGCTCAGAAATCTTACCCTCCATTTCAACCATGGTAGCTTGATGTTCTGCTTGTCAATTTTCCAAGGCTACACTGATGGTGGGTATATTTCTGGCTATGTCATTTACTGTGGTAGCTTCTCGATCTCTCATAATCATCTGAATGTTTCGATGGGGACAATCCCTCAACAGATGGGGTTCTCCACATCCCCAACATTTCAAAGGTTCTCTCATTTTCACTATGCCCTCTTTCTTATTGTCTCCATCTATTTGTTTTAAAGCCACTTGGGACTGAGCAGTTTGACTTTCTTTGGGTTTATTAAACTTTTTCCTCTGGTGGTCCCTGCCAAAGTTCTTCAGATATGCTGGTTTCTGTTTCTTTCCTTTGAACTCACCCTTGTTTATCCAGCCTTTTCCCTGCTCATCCTTTCCTTTAAACTGCTGGTAGAACCATCTAGCTTTTCTAACAGCTTCATCCATTGTTTTTGGGTTATCAAACTCAATCTTCTCTTTGTATACAGTAGGAAAACAGTTCAGAAACCTTTGTACCTTTGCCTTTTCTTCCCTTATGTAAGGTACATACATCAAAAGATTTGTAAACTTAGTAACAAACTCATCAATAGTGAGTTGTCCCAGTCTAAGTTCATGAAATTCCTTGGCCTTATCATCATAGTAACGTTCATTTAGATAGCGGTTTTTGAACTTAACCTGGAAATCTTCCCAGGTAACTGTCTTTTCATCAATGGCATGAACCATTTTTGTCTCCTCCCACCACAAAGTAGCCTTACCTTGTAGCTGGTAAACAGCTAATCTGGCCTTCGGATTTCTTTCATATTCATAGACCTGGAAATACTTAATCATATTCAGCAACCAGGCTTCAGCATCTTCCTCCTTCTCCCCATCATAGGAGGGAGGTTTGATCTTTCGGAATCCCCCCTGTAATTCCTTTTTCTGTTTATATTGATGCCTAACAACATCATCATCATCAAACTCATCAGTCTTCCTCTTTCCGAAACCCTCACCTTCTTGGATGTTCCGCGAAGTTAGTTCTCTGATGAGCTTTTCCTGCTCCTCACTGGCTAATGACAATCTGTCATTCTGGCTTCTTATCTCAGCCAATTATTGTTGCAACCTTCGCAACATAGCCATCACTAGAGCGTTGGGATCTAGTGTATTTTCCTCATCACGCAGATCAACATAAATTTCGTCATCTTCTGCCATTTCCGCACCACTGTACACTACACAACACAGATCAGTAAAAACATTTTTTTTCACAGAACTTAATCTATACAATGAACACACAGCAACAGTGAGCACAATGACAACAGCCCAGTTTTATATAACTTGGGCTCTGATACCATTTGTCACACCTCCCCTATACCTTTTAACATTTTATTTATTTATTTATTTATTTTTTTATTTTTTTTTTCTGGCATTCTAAATCTCAATAATAATTACAACAAGGTATATCATATGATAATTTCTATTGCTACCTGGTTAAATCATATACCTGCCCCAACATGATTTATTTTATATAATTATACCCCTCTATTAAATCAAATTAATAAATCAAATTAATAAAAAGAATCTTGTATTGTAAGCTTAGTGGATTTTCACCACTAACCCACTTACCATAAAAATTTATCCTCATCGACTTATACCTCACATTCGTATTGATATCATTTCATTCATTGGTATTAATCTAACTATTGAGCTTATTTTGGGGTTCGAATAATATATTCCCATCAATCATGATAACCAATATACCCTAACCTTATAACCCCATTGTATTAGGCCCAATGTTTATGAATGTTGACTTGATTTATTTCGATTATCTTATATCCACATAAATATCGAACGTATGGCTATTTACTGAACTTCAAGCCACGATTTTCACCATGTGTGAGTCAACGTCATTACATGTTTATTTCATATGGTGTGCACGTCGAAATATATGTAAAGATAGACGTATAAGCTTCATTTTCTAAGTACGGCGTCCTTGAAAGGTCGGTTTATTTTGGTGGTGGAATTGATATGTGCTACCAGTCTCCATGTCATCACGTATAAGGTTCTATATTAAGTTTTATTGATTGGAAATAGATTTCATTCCATTCACGTTCGTGCATTATGGATCCAACTTGGCATTGATCATCGCCACGCCATACTACTCTAGAACCTAGGCAATCAATACGGCATGAGCATAGATGCCGTGGCCTTCATTTGATAGCTGGTAAATTTAATATCGAACGATTGTCTTAATTGCATCTTCCATCCTTTCGATCCGTGGACTCACCATGGATCTTGTGCCATTTGGACGACTGAGATTTCATTGTACCATTAGGGTTTCGAATTGGGATTTTGGTAGAACTCATGCACTAAAGCTTTGAACTGTTCTTTCGGCCCTCATTTGGTTTTTTTTTCTCGCTACTCGTGGTGCCGAGCCTCTGCGTGCTGGAGATGCAAGACTTCATGCCCTCCAGGCTTGTATTACTCCGTCAATGCCTCACAATGCAAGTAAAATCTTGTAAGCTTTGTGTGTGATAACTTCGGACTCTGTTATTGATTCTGAGCATTGTAATACATGCAAATGACAGTAATTGACCTGAGCTTTATTTACGCTCTTTCGTGCTCTACGTCTGCTTACTAACAAGGAGAACTGGCATTAGATTTTCTTACCCATATACCTTTAGTGATTTATTCCTCCTGTACATAATTTGTTTTCTTCGCCACCCTATCGATTTCATTTGATGACTGGTTAAATATGCGTGACGCCAACACGCCTGCATTTCCTAATAGGGTATAATCCTACTTGTCCTTGGGCCTTGGAACGACGGTGGTTTGATTTCATGCGTCTTCTATCCGGCTAGGTAAGAATCGATTAGCTTATTCTATCAGTTGGAATGTTTTTCTATTTCCTCTATTACCTCCTGGTTTATGATTTATTTACGTCCTACCTCTATTTCGGTGGCAGAATCCATTGGAACGAGTGAGGATCTCCTTTGTCAGGTAATGATTTATTTCTTGGTATAAATTTTCTTTCATTCTTAGTAGAATTCCTTCTATTAGTTTCCCTAAACGAATTTTCACTGTCCTGTATGTATGTCTACAGGTATGGTAGACGCCATGCGAATTTCGTTCTTGGTGAGCCCTGAGATAAGTCATGTCATTTGGAACTAATTATCGCGGCTCTTGGCGTTTCAGGTTGGTATACTCATGGGCGGAGGGGAGCTATCCTCTCATTGCATTGTTCCTCCTCGCTTATTCAGAATCGTTAACTTTCTTAGGGTTTTAAACAATGTCTATTGAAGTCCTAGACTCTGTCAGAGATGGAATATTAATGATTTTCAGTCGTATGTTAGTACTCTTTGATTTGTTTAAAATTCTGGAATGGGGACATGGTCTTTGATATAATACTCTGGTCCGAGAGGGCTCAGTTTTTTTTTTTTTTTTGTTAGTTGTATACAGAAAGCATTTATTCTTCGTCACTGATAATTTGTTTTTCCATAATAATTTCGAAGAAGCTACAAATTATTAACTTATGGATTTTCTCATACTACCTCGCATGAAATTATTTGTTGAGTGTTAGTTAATATGATTTAAGAATAATGAGTTATTCATCCTTTAGAATGCTTATCATAGTAATGACTGCAATGTATATACATCTCTTCATAGCCATATTTTTTTCAACTGTGCAGTGACTCATGGCTCTCTGTTATATATATTTTGTATGACTCCTACAGGTGACTCAGGATTTCTGGGAAGTTGTATTTCCATTGGGAAAGCTTTGTATGCCAATCTAAATTATTTCCTGTAGCTATATACATCTAAATTCTTTTTATATTTATTTTTCATGATAGAACAGTCTCAATATATCCATATCTAGACTGAATTTCTTTACTGCTACCTGCATATATATATCTGGACGATGCTTGTGTACTCCATTCTTCAATATATATATATGTGTGTGTGTGTGTGTGTGTGTGTGTGTGTGTGTGTGTGTATAAGGTACAGGTACTATTTTGTTTATAGTTTTCCATACACTTCTAACTTTTCATATCATGTATTTCAATTGGGTCTCATTTTGTTTTTCTTGTGGGTTACTCGCATATCTTTCATACATAACTCTCCTTTCCTAGTTATTTCTAAAGATGCTGGTCATGTTTTGTTTCATTTCCTTGCTATTTAAGACAGATATGCAATACTAAAATTTCCTACTCTTCCATTCAATCCTTATTAAAGGAAATAGCAAATATTTTAAATGTTGAAATGCACAGCTGTTGAAATTTTTATAGATCTCTGCTCTTCACTTAGTAATTAATTAAATGAATACTTTTGTCCTCTATACATTTACTTTCTCATTGTCTATAGGTTTAGAAATTTCCTTACAGTGTGGACTAAATGTATTCCATTTCCCACAAAAGCAGATTAAAGTTACAAATTTGTGAATTTTGAGGTACTATAAATCTCCAGATTTAAACTTAAAGGTTGGTTTAGAGGTTCTGGAAGATTTCTCCTCATTTTTCTAGTTCCTACAACTATGCAGAAATGAGAAGGTTAATTCCCTTCTTAACTCTGTAAATGTATGGAACAAGATTCAAAATTCAGAACAACAAATATAAATAACTCTAATTGGTTCCATCACAATTAAATATTCAACTATGCTTAATTTCTGTAAGCATACCACTTTGGAAATTGACCAGTCCTACCAACCTTATAATTCGTCTATCTCCAGAATTCACCCCCAAGCTGAGATCCCTCCAAGAACATATCAACCCCTAATCTGTTTAGGAGCAGCTTATTTAAGCTGTTGTTCCCCAAAGCCTGTTTCTAATTCTGCGTCCAGAATATCAGGATGCTTTTCTTCCTGTTTGCCTAGGCTTGCCATTTTAGGGAATTTTTAAAGCTGCTTTATGCTTTTCCCAGCTTTTTACCTCTTCCCAACTACTCTCCACATCATTGGGGAAACTAGATTTTCCTCAAAATCTAATTTAGAAATTCTTTCAAGGATTTTTGAAAGATTGTGGGGAAAGTATTTGCCTTTATCCATCCTCATGGATTTAGCAAGTGATCTCATAATTCTCATTTTGGTCAATCTGCACAAAGTCATTTTATTCATTTCCTCAAATTAAATATTTAATTACATCCACAAAATACTTGTCCTTTGGGGTGCACTCCCCTTAGGATTAAAGTTCAAATGTTTAGTTTTGAATTTCAGACACATAAACTAGGGGCGTTACACCAAGTGTTCCATTGAGGAAAAGCATGATATCATCAAAAAATAGGGGGTGTGTGAGCACACAGTTTGCTGAGATGCGAATGCCTTTCAATCTGCCACGATCCATTTCATCAATGATACATCTATTGAGGCCCTCCATGATCAAGATAAAGATAAGGGGGGATAACCAGCACCCCTATCGAAGTCCTTGTTCGGCATGAAAGAAATTTGTTGCATCCCCATTAATGAGAATGTTGTAAGAAACATAGGTAATGCAACACATAATCCAATTAATAACCTATAAAGGGAATCCCAGATGAGTAAGAAGCATGTGAATGTAGAGCCAGCTATCTTGATCAAAAGATTTTGCCAGATATATCTTGAGGATCATCCCTTTGATCCTCTTAGTGTGCAGAGTATGTAGTCCTTATTGTGCAATGCCTATAACATCATGGATCTGTCAATTTTAAAGGAATGAAAATTGTTCAGGTGAGATAAAATTAGATAAAATAGGCTTAAGCAGATTAGCAAGAATCTTAGCCATAATCTTTTAGATACAATTGCATAATGAGATCGAACGAAAATCTTTGAAATTGGATGGATGATCAGATTTGGGGATAAGGGAAATGAAGGTAGCATTAAAAGCCTCACACATTCGCCCAGATTTTTGAGTATCTTCCACAACCTCCAGAAGGTCTTGTCCTAGAAGTTCAAAGAATGCCTGATAAAATTACACAGACCATCCATTAGGTCTAGGGCTCTTGTCCTTTTTGAACCATTTAAGGACAGATTCGAGTTCCCCCATTGTTTCAGGTGCAATGAGGTCATCATCATCTGCGAGATCCATGTATATAGGAAATAGGGAGGCCACCTTGATGATCTCAGCCAGTGAGGGTTGTAGAGGAGCATTATATATATATCTTGAAAATGAGTGATTCCCTTCTGAGCAAGTTGAGAGAAAGTAGAAGTAGTGGTACCATCCTCATTTTTGAGTTCCAAAATAGTATTGACGGCCTTTCATCCCTTTGCAAATTAATGGAATAATTTGGATTTTTCATCACCTGTTTTGATCCAGGTGGCACGGTTTTCAATCACCAGACTTCATCCCGATTTTGTAGGATATTTAGGTGATCATATTCCAATTTAATAAGCTGTGATTTCTCATATTTTGTTGCAAATCCTCCCCCAATAGAGCATTCCAATCTGTGGAGATCCTGTTCAATTGTTGTGAGCTCTAGATCCTCCATTCTTTTCTTATTCCTAGCCCAAGTAATTGACTTCTTTTTAATGGAGAGAAGTCTGTGTGCAAATTTGGAGGATGGCAAGTGTAATCTCTGTGGTGGAGGGAGTCTCCACTGAATATTCACTAAATTGATGTAGTCTGCATCTTGTAGCCACACGGAGAATAATTTGAATGGTGTGGCCAACTTATTGAAGGCCCTAGTGATTTCCAAGTATATCGGAGAGTGGTCAAAGATACCCCCTGAGCCAATCCATTGACTGAATGAGCCAAGAGTGTGAAGTAGATATTCCTTAATGAGGAAGCAATCAAGCTTGCAAGTAACCATATCGAACCCAAAGTGCCTGTTGTGCCAGGTGGGAGAAGGAGAGGTTATGAGGGGATCCACGAGTTGATAGGATGATAGAAGGTGTCTGAAGAAATCAAAGAGTGGATCCGCATGAATATTAGGTCCCCAAGATTCGGAGATCCCAAGGGAGAAATTCAAGTCTCTAACAAAAATAATATTTTCAGAATGCAGCACTGAGAAATTCATTAGAGAGGTACACAACTACTGCCTGTTGGTACAAGGGCCATAGACATTGATGATACAGAATTGTAGGCCGAGAGCTTCTGAAAATAAATCCATCGTCGGAATGATATCCCTCCCCAAAACATTTAGAAGTTTAATATGTTAGGGGTTACTACAAAGGGAAAGTCCACCCAAGCTTCCATTAGCATCGATGGCATGGATGGTCCATGAAGGGAGGAGGGGAGAAAGTGCTTGAATGACAGGTTCGAAGGTACCATGAGTTTCCTATAGGAGAATGATGTCTACAGATGAAGAAGTGAAGAGGCGCCGAAGAGCAAGGCGCTTAGCAGTGCTGGCAAGCCCTTGAAAATTGAAAGAGAGACAAATCATTGAGAAACCAGATGCGGGGATTGTTTTGCTCTAAGGATCCCTTCTATCGAGAGTTGAATGCGAAAGGTGACTTCAATATCGGCCTGTAGAATGGCCTTCAAAATGTGTGAGTGACGAACATGAGTGGACATGTAAAAATTTAAAGGATGGCCAAGTCCATCTGGGGTGTAAATTCGAGGGCGCAAATTGTAGGAGTGTGTGGAAGAGGATTCAGATGGTTCCACCGTAATAGATGGGGTGGGGAGCGATGGGGAAAGTATAGAAGGAGCAGATGATGAGGGAGGAGGAGTTGATGATGAAAGGTTAGGTATGGTAGGGGGGTAGGGGTAAAAAGGAAAGGTGAGGAGGTAGGGGGGAAAATAATAGAAGAGGTAGAGAATCCAACCACAGAGGGCTCTGTGCATTTAATAGATGCAGTAGAAAAAAATAATAAAAATGAGAAAAGTGGTAAAGAGGGAGTACCAGTGTCCGAAGAGAGACCAGTAAGTGTAGCAGCAGGCATGGATTGAGTGACCATGTATGGGGCAGTCACATCCTCCAGAGTAATGTCATCCTGCATAGTGGTAACTGGAGTCGAGAGGAAGCCTAATAGTTGTGCCTAATGTTGTAGTGAGGCCAATACCCGTTCTATATGATGCTAACCTCTTGGAGAGCGAGTACTAGAAGCTTGTCCATTTAATGGAAAATCTTTAAAAACATGTCCAACCTTGTGACAATGACAACAATGGAACTATACCCCTTCGTAATCCATAATCTGTGTCCGGGTAGTATTACACCATTGAATTTTGAAGGATTCTTCAAGATCTTCCCTGGTATCCACATGTACCAGAATGCGGGAAAATTCCATCTTGCATGATTCAATATATGAGTGATCATGGTCCAAATATGTGCCCAGAATATTACCAATATCACTGAAGATTTGTTCATTCCATAAATGTAGTAGGATACCAGGCAAACGAACCCATATAGGTCTAGCTCCCAAATGTTCATGTTCAGAATCAAATAAGGGGCTTCAATGCTTCAGAAGCACTGGAGCCATCTCAATGTGCCAGTATTGCGATAGGACCAGATTTTTAGGGTCTCTAATTCTAAATAAGAGGGCAAACCAACCCTTATTAAGTGTATGAATGGATGGGAGCTCATGTAAAAGGCCACCCTAGATCTCTTGAACGCATTTTTTCAGTCTTTTGACCCCATAGTTTTGGCCACGGACATGCCCCACCACTACTTTATTCACAGTGCCCATCATATCTACCATCTGAATTCCTTCACTGAGGGTGAGGAGGCTACCATGATTACATGAACGCACACATTTCGTGCGACGGGACGCACGAGGGGGCGGTCCAGGAGGTAGGGATGTTGTGGTGTCTGAGGTAAGCGAAGGAGGCAACGAAGAGATGGGAGGGGGTGAGGGGAAGTAGGAGGGGGAATGATGAAGCGATCGGATAGGCAGTGAGGGGGAGTAGCGTCAGGGCCAAGAGTGGTGTTGGGGTGTTGGGGGGATGGGGTGGAGTGTGAGGGGGGAGGAGCCGAGTGCGTGGGTGATGAGGTAATGAAAGGCAGAGGTGTCAGTGCGGGTGAGCAGGGGTAGGTGAAAGGGGGACCAGCCGCAAAGAGAGTGAGGGTTTGCAAGAGAAATGTAATGTTGCAGGGGACGGAGGACAGAGATCTGGAGAGGAGATAAGGTATAGGTCTACTGCAGAGATAATGGCAGGAGAGTTGGGGGTGAGGTGAGGGAACATAAAAGATTCAAGGGTAGGGAAGGAATGCAAGGGTGAGGATGAAGTTGGAGTGGAACCAGAGAAAATAGACAAAGTAAATGGAGAGGATTCCGGGTGAGAAACATGCATATTAGATGAAAAACATTGTACAAGGGTCCAAATGACCACATCGGAAAATGGGTCCTCCGAATAATCCACCAACTGTTCATCCTAGGCCCCTCCATTGATGTCCCTAATAAAAATTCATTGATGCCAGAGTCCAAATGTCAGTTGGTGCAAAACCATCACGAGAAAGCAACAGTGTAATGGTATTGGGCATTAAAGAGCCGTTGGAAGCAAAACAATGGGGATTCACAGAAGACAAACTTCTGACAACTGCTGTGTTCCAATGCAAAAATGGGTCGATAAATCCGTTGGGACTCTGTCGATAATGAATAAGTGCAGTCGAGGTTTCAATAGGGTGCCAGTCAAAATGATGGGTTGTCGGATAGTGCATTGCATGTGACTGAGACAATGTGTGCCTCCATGTAAAGCCTCAAAAAATGAGACATAAGGAGTGTCGTCATCGGGTAGCTATAGTTTTGCAGTGGTCATTGCCATACTAAGCCACAAAAAATGAAACCCTAGGTGCCACCATGAGAACCAAATCCAACTTTGTATTCCACCAAATCAAAAGGAATAATGAATACCAACATTAAGAGTAAAATATGTATCACCCAAGTAAATAGATAGAGAATTTTGTGTAAAATTTATTATATTGTTCTATGAGTTACCCATTTATACAAGCAAAACAAAGCCTGGAAAATAGAATTCAGCAACAACAACAATTGGAGTTACGATAGAGAGAAAACCCTCTTGTGTTGATGAAGATCTAGCTTGGGATGTGCCTACATTTGCATGTAGTAGTGTTGATGAGTCTTTACTCAGCGCTTCTTTGTGTCTTACAAATTCAAGTTCAAGAAATCTTATGGACCTTCTGTAAAATATAGAAGAACAAATTAATGTAGAATTCATTACTTTTTTTTTGGGCCTTTCTAAGATTTTTTGAAAACTATGCAAGCTACTTTTTAAAGCATAATGATCAAGCTGACTTAGATGTCTTCGGATGCAACTTTTCTAGTATATGCAGATGGTAGCAGAGTTTGGTGTTGATGTGTTCCATGGGAGAGAGAAATGTGGAAATGGGGGGATGTCGTTCTTGTTGAGGTAACAGTGTCGATGTCAATTATTTGAATGGAGACGAAAACAAACTTTAGGGTTTAGCAAGTTATGAGTTCATGCTACAATTTGGATGGAGGTGAAAGCTAGAGTTATGGTTTAGCAGAAGGTTATGAGTTCATGCTACAAATATTATTCAGGAGAGCCAAAATTTTGTAGGCCATAACCCATAGGCTTCCGGATTAGAGCCATCAATGGATTGAAGTGAGGAACCCCTGGATTCTGTATTCATCTATTTATCATTGGGTTTTCACAAAGTTCAATATAATAAATTCCTTAGACCTAATATATAATCCTTAAGTGAGGATAAATAAACTTTGTAGGATTCAATGAGGTTCAGTATTACTAAATCCTTCATAAATCGCTCTGTGTGGCATTGTGCCATCTAGACATAGGAAGAGGGGCGGAATACAAAGCTATGATTACGAAATAACTAATAAAATGTAAATGAAAGGCCACACAAAGGAGAATATCACCATGGAAGAGAATTACATGATGCTTCATACATTTTCCATAAATGTTGTATTTTATTTTGATAAATTATGTCATAGATCTGGCATGGGTATTTCACTTTATTTTCATAAATTACATTTGTGAACTTTGGTGACTCTGTTTTGGCCATTTATAGAATAATTTGTTTCAAATTGAAATTTTTCATTTGGGATGGCATCTGAATTCTGTAACTATGGTAAAACATAATGTTTAACGATGGAATTTTCAATCACATAAATAATAGATAACAATGTTATAACGGAGTCAGAGAAATGGAATAATATGAAAAAGAAAATCATCAAAACAAAAAGCTTGAAAACAAAACGAAGGATGTAATTTGAAGCTACAAAAATTGAAAGTTAGTCATTTTCATATATATATATATATATATATATATCCATGTTTTGTACAAGGAGGCTCAGAAAATAAAATAAAAAATCGTGAAAGATCTATTTCATTGATATGAAAATGGTGAGGAGGTTTTAAATTTTTTTAAATATGTTTAATATATGGTTTATCTGTGAACTGATATATACTAACAACTAGGTGACGATGGATGTTTTTGAATTTCGATGATTGGAGTATTATTTACTCTAGGTTTTCCAAGCAAGAAAAGCTTATTGATTGTTAATTATTAATTTGAGTATTCAAGAAAAAACAAAACTTTAGCTTAATTTACAATTAAATTAAAATTAAATTTCATCTAAATCCATCTAACATCCATAACATATATATATATATATATATATATATATATTGGGGGCCATAGTAAGAAATCTCTCAAGGGAGCTAACAATCTCTATGCCTCTATTTTATGTGTGTTTATTATTATTTGTAAGGGTTTACTCGTTCTATCGTTAGATACGTGAGTTTATCTATGCATGAGAAACATCTTCTCCATAATAGACTCTAACTCATTTTGAATTAACATACGAAAGAACTATATTCTTCTTGAGAAAATATTTGATCTATATGAAGAATTAGTACATGAAAGAACTTTGACGAGAATAAAATAATTAATTAATTAGAATCACTCAAAGAGAACCACATTGATTATCAGTCCCCAAATAAATTGAAGCACAAATCATGGCCATTAATAATTTTTTAATGAATTGACAACAACTTCAAAGAACATTACTACGAGAGAGCTACATAAGTTTGAAGTGGCAAAGGTTTTTGAAAACTAGTCTATTTTAAATGAAAAATATAATTGTATCCCATGATTTTCGTGTAAAAGGTTAAAAACATAAAACAATCATAAATTTCTTCGAAAAATCAATGATTATCAATTGCCTCACTAAAATGAAATTTAAAATTTCAAAAATATCTTGATTGAAGTGACTACTAGCAAAGTGATTGGTAGATAGTTTGGTATGGGATACATATTTCGAGTGGAATATGAGAATCGAGTTTAATGTCATGCGTCAGTTAGAATTTGATTCTCTGTAAACTTAGTTGATATGGAATTACTCGAAAATCCCATGTATTTATTTTATGTAAAGAAAAATAATGACGTGAGTACTAATATATTGTGGCATTTTTTTTTAGAAGTGTACGATAATGGTAAACATGAGCATTTCATATGATTGTGGCCATTTTTGGATTTCAAGAGAAATTTTGGTGGTATTCAATGGAGGTTAAAACATCAAATTATGGGTCATACTTTGTACAAACGATCTCACTCTTATCCAAGTTAATTTTCCCTAAGATTCCTTCCATTTTGAACATTTGTTTGAGTTAATTATTACGGTTGACCATGGTTGGTTTTCATATTGAGACAATCTCTAGAGATTTATAAACCCTAAGATAAATATTATAAACCCTAAAATAGACATGGATGACCATGGTTTACCATGCTTGATTTTGATATTGAGACAATATTTAGCACAATGCAATGTTGGACCACGGTTGACCATGGTACACCATGGTTGATTTTCATATTCAGGAAATCTTTGTTACAATGTGACATTGGACCATGGTTGAACATGATTATAAACACAAGGGATTTATACTAAACCGTAGGATTAATATTATAAACCCTATGAATAATATTATACCCTAGGAATATGAGCCCTTAAATTAATAAGCCCAAGGGATTGATATTATAAACCCAAGGGAATCATAAACCCAAGGGATTAATTCTAAAATCCCAATATTTTATAAACCCAAGAGAATAATATTAGACCCAAAGGATTAATATAATAAACCTAAGGTATATAAACCCTAAAATAAACATGTTTGACTAAAATAAATATGGTTGACTATGGTTGACTATGGTTGACTTTGGTTGACCATGGTTGACTATCGTTGACTATGGTTGGGAGTGATATTAAACCCAAGGGATGAATATTATCAACCCAATTTAATTATTTAAATCCACGGGATTTATATTAAACCAAAGGATTAATATTATAACCGTATGAATAATAGTAAACGCTAGGAATATGAATCCTTAGATTAATAAAACCAAGGGATTTCTATTATAAATCCATGGGACTAATAAGCACAATGGATCAATACTAAAAACCCAAGGGGATAATATTACACCGAAGGGATAAATATTATAAAACCAAGGTATATCAACCCTAAGATAAATATAAAACCCCTAAAATTAATATGGTTGACCATATTTGATTTTCATATTGAGACAATATTTGTGACATTGTGATGATGCAACATGGTTGACCATGGTTGACCATTATTTATTTCATATGCAGAGAATATTTTGTCGCAATGCAATGTTGGACCATGATTGATTTTCATATTGAGAAAATCTTTGTCACAATGTGACGTTGGATCATTATTGATCATGATTATAAACCAAGGGGATTTATATTAGACCCAAGGATTAATATTAAGAACACCGTGAATAATATTAAGCCCTAGGAATAAGAACCCTTAGATTAATAAATCTAAGGGATTGATATTAGAAATGAAAGGGATTAATTATAAAATCGAAGGGATTATAAACCCAAGGGAATAATATTAATCCCGAGGAATAAATATTATAAACCCTAGGTATATAAACCCTAAGATAAATATTATAAACCCTAAAATATACATGGATGGCCATGGTTTACCATGCTTGATTTTCATATTGAGACAATATTTGGCACAATGCGACGTTGGACCATGGTTGACCATGTCAGACCATGGTTGACTATGGTAGACCATGGTTGGTTTTCATATTGAGACAATCTTTGTTACAATCTGACATTGGACCATGGTTGACCATGACTATAAATCCACGAGATTTATACTAAACCCTAGGATTAATATGATAAACCCTTTGAATAATATTATACCCTAGGAATACAAACTATTAGATTAATAAACCCAAGGGATTGATATTATAAACTCAAGGTATTGATATTATAAACCCAAGGAAATAATAAACCTAAGGGAACAATTCTAAAAACCCAATTTTTTATAAACCCAAGGGATCCATATTATAAACCTAAGGTATATAAACCATAAAATAAAAATTATAGACTCTAAAATAAACATAGTTGATTAAAGTAAATATGGTTGAATATGGTTGATTATGGGTTGCCCAGAGTTTTAAAACATTTATTATGGTGACAATGGGACTAATAAACCAAAGGGATTGAATCCTTTGATTTATTAATCACTTAGATATATAATATTAATAAAATAGAAGATGAGTTTTGATAATATTTAATATTTACAATATTAGAGGTTAATTTTTCTCGTTATCATTATTATTAATATTAATGTTATAATTTAAATGATATTAATAATTTAATTTTAATAAGTTAATAGCATTAAATGTTGATAATTTCTAATAGTTATTATGATTAATAATTCACCATATTCAACTATTGCTGACCACATTCAATAATGGTTGATAATGGCTGACTATGACTGACCATGGTTGACCACGTTGAACCATGTCTAACCACGGTTGTGCATGGCAAAAAAATGGTTGATCATATTTGACCATGATTAGCCATGGTTGATGATGGTTAACCATAGGGAAATTTCAATGTATTGTATTATTGGAACATTGACGATAGTCGACATTGGTTGACCATTCTAATCATGTTGATCTTGGATGACCTTTTGGATTATAAACCTAAGCGATTAATATTAAACCCTAGGATTAATATTACAAACTGAGTGGATTATAAAGTGTAGGATTAATATTATAAACCCTAATATTAATATATCAAACCTAAGATTCATATTTATCATGGTTAACCATAGAGAATTTTATTAACCATTATGGTTGACTATGTTTGTCCAATGGTTGAATTTATTTGACCATGTTTGAATATTATAAACCCTAATATTAAACCAAATATTATAAATCGTCATATTATAAACTCTAATATTAAATCCATTATAAACTCAGTGGATTATAAACTATAGGATTAATATTGTAAACCCTAATATTAATATATCAAACCTAAGATTAATATTTATCATGGTTAACCATAGAGACTTTTATTAACCATTATGGTTGACTATGTTTGTCCAATGGTTAAATTTATTTGACCATGTTTGAATATTATAAACCCTAATATTAAACCAAATATTATAAACCGTCATATTATAAACTCTAATATTAAATTCTTTCTTATAAACCCTATTATTATAAACCTTATATTATGACCAAAATAGTTTGCCATTTATGACCATAATGGTTGACCATGGTTGACCATGTTTCACAATGGTTCATAGCAATTAACCATGATTGAAAATGGTGGACCATTATGGCTGACCACATTTTACCATGGTGACCTAGGCTGACTATGTTTGACCATATCAACCATTGTCGGCCATGTTGAGCATAGGTTGGCCATGGTTTTCAAAGGTTGATTATGGTGAATATGGTTGACCAAAGATGACAATGATTGGCCATGGTTGATAGAATTTTCCCATGGCCAAACATGTTTGGTGATGGTTTCACATATTTGGCCATCTTTGAGCATACTTTTATATGATAGATTATGGTTTTCCATTTTGACAATAGTTGTTCATGTTCAATCATAGAGACCTTGGTTGACCATGTTGGGCCATTCTAGCCTTGGTAGACCCTAGTTTCCCATTAGGAATGAGTATACCAAGGGGTTTTATACGGTGAGATGGATGACAATGGTTGGCCAAGGTTGACCATGGTTGAGTAAGGTTAACCATGGTTGACTATGGCTAAGTAAGCTTGTGTATCATTGAGCATAGGTGACAATGAGTGAATGACTATGTTGGCGATGTTTGGCCATGGTTGATTAAAATTATTATAATGTAAATATTATTAAAATTACTTATTGATATTAATCTTAGTACTCTTTCTATTAATAATATTAATGTTAATATCATTGATACTATTAATGATATGTTTAGAATGAATATTTTTTTTAAATTTCAATTTTATTAATAATTTTCTTGTTAATTATTGGAAAGTAAATATTATTATTATTATTTATCAATATTAATACTATTTTTCACTCCCCACATTAAAATATTGACTCTCTTTATTTTCAACGCCTCTATGTGTACTACCTGATTACCTGAAAACTGAAAAGGTATAGAAGTTGAGACAAAGAAAAATTGTAAGCAACTTAAAATCTAGTGTTTCACTATTAGTTCTATCATTTATGTGTGAACTTGAGAAGGTTTTCATGTATAAAGTCTCAAAATGATCAAAAAAATGAGAAAGAAATGTGTTGCACAAAATACAAGTGATATAGAGTTTCATGTAGGGCTTTACCAGAGTCAAAATTCTTTTTTATTTTAAAACAAAGATAATTAGAATTATTTTAAAAATTATTATATTTATTTAAATATTAATTTAATTATAATTATTTTAACAATTTAAAAAATTATAATTATAATTTGTTATTATAATTATTAATTATAATTAACATTGACCTTGGCTTATTGTGGTTTAGTAGGGTTAACCATGCATGACTATGGCTAAGTAAGGTTGTGTACAATTGACCATTGGTGAGAAAGAGTGACAGTGATTGAGTCTACTAGAAATTTTTAACCATATCTAATTAAAATGATTAGAATATATATATTATTAATTATTAAAGTTAATCTTAATACTACTATTATTAGCAACATTAATGATAATATCATTAATATAGATAAATGTTTTTTCGGATTAGGCACATCATTAGGATTTGGTTGATGTTTCGAACCAACTAATGTGGTTCATCTCGAGGACCAGGTGAAATTTCCAATCGATCTTATTGAATAAATTGTGTGGATGCATCATTGCCGAAGAAAACTAACCGTTAAAAACTAGTCGTTTTAAAAAATAATCGTTAAAAACTAACTATTTTAAAAATATAGACATTAATTAGTTAATTAGAAGTTACATTATAATATGTTATCATAATATCTATTATTTAATCAGTAAAATATTTAATGTAACTTCCTATTAAATAATTAACTAATTAATGGCTATATTTTTAAAACGTTTTTAACGACTAGTTTTTAAAACGGCTAGTTTTTAACGACTAGTTTTCTTCAGCTAATACCGGGCAATGATGCATCCACACTATTTATTCAATAAGATCGATTGGCTTTTTCACTTGTCCTGAGGATGAACCACATTAGTTGGTTCGAAACGTCGACCAAATCCTAATGATGTGATTAATCAAAAAAGACATTTATCTATCTTATGGATCAAAAAAGTCTCAGATCTAAGAATATCATTAATAGTTTTAATCATATTGTTAGAGTGAATAAAAGTTTTAAATTTTTAATTTAATTAATATTTATATTATTATTCTTATTAATCAATATTAATGTAAGTTTTTTTAACAATCTTAGTATTCTTAGTATTCTTAATATTATAATGTAAACATTATTATCTTAATAATATTAAATATTAAAAATTTTAAAACCTTATTAAAGTGGTTAATATTATAAATATTATTTTTTAAAACAATGTTAATATTGTATTTAATAATATTATTAGTAATATTAATTTTAATTCTTATTTTTATTATCATGATATCTCTTAATATTAATATTATATAATAATTAACATCGTCACTACTAATAATAATATAAATTTTAATACTATTTTTAAATCTAACATAAACTTTGCTATAAACCCAACATTGTACCAATATAAACATTAGACCTGATTTAAATTTTAATGTTAGCTCCATTACTTCTTGTTTTGAATATATTAAATTATTATATTAATTAGATTTTAATATTATAGTGTAAAAAGTAGCCAAGTAAATATTAGAATGTAAATATTAATATTAATAGTTTTATATTAAGAATGTAAATATTATTAATTATTAATATTAATATTAATAATATTTGTATTAACAACATTATTGATAATATCATTAATACTTTTAATCATATGGTTAGAGTGAATAGAAATTTTAAATTTTTATTTTAATTAATAATTATATTGTTAATTATTAGAAAATAAATCTTATTATTCTGATTTATATTAATATTATATTTTTTTAACAACCATAATATAATTAATAATATTAATATTATAATGATAATGTTATTATGTTAATAATATTAAGGGTTAAAAATTTTAAAACAGTTAATATTACTAATATTATTTTTTAAACATTAGTATTTTTAAATTTAATATAAATTTAAATATTATTTTTAAATTTAACATCAACTTTATTATAAATCTAATATTGTAAATATACAAACATTATATTATTGTAACAATATGAACATTAAACCTACTTTAAATTTAACCCAATATTGTAAAAAGATAAACATTAAATTATTGTAACAATATAAACATTAAACTTAATTTAAATTTAATGTTACCTGCAAGAATGGTTGTTTTGAATAGATTAAATTATTATATTAATTAGAGATTAATATTGTCAATGTTATTTTTCAAACATTAATAATATTAAATTTAATATAAATTTAAATATTATTTTTAAATTTAACATCAACTTTACTATAAATCTAATATTGTAGAAATATAAACATTAAACCTAATTTAAATTTAACCCAATCATGTAACAATATAAACATTAAACCTAATTTAAATTTAATGTTACCTCCAAGAATTATTGTTATTTTTTAATAAATTAAATTATTATATTAATTAGAGAGAAATATTATAATGTGAATAGTAGCCATGCATGTATAACAATTATAATATATTATAAAATTCACACAACCTTCCATTTTTTTCGTTAGAGGAAGAGATGGGAAGTAAAGTTAGAGGTTATTCAATGCAAATTTTTAAACGACCCTATGGCTAAGGTTTTCTTAGTTTCTTCAGAATTTTTAATTATTTAATTACTTCACTCTTAAGATTTATGCAATCTTAGTGTTTCATTTAACCACACTGAGGCACATTTTTCATAATGGAATTGTTAGGAAGCTCACTATCAAATTTAATGAGAATTTAAATATTATGGCAACTTTAATCATATGAACTTTCGTTTAATAAATATATCATTACTTTACAATCCATAAGCATAATGATATATTGGTTCAACCAGGCTTATTACATGAAATTATTTCATGAGCATAACGATATATTGGTTCAACCATGCTTATTACATGAAATGATTCCATGAGCATAACGATATATTGGTTCAACGAGGCTTATTCTAAAAAATATGTTTTATCTAAAAATACAAAAAATAAAATAGTAATAATTACACCGTAAGTTGTTCCTCTTTGAAAACAACTCCCCTAGCTACCACTGTGTCCATGTCTGAGCCATTGGATCAAATGTTAGATGATTGAAATGTTTTAGGCCATTAGATCCACAAGTAAATATCATCCAGATTTATGTAGGAACAGAACAGAATACACATGTACCATAAATACAAATATGTAGCGGAAGTAACACTTCATTTCATTAATATCAAAGAATTAAATTTGCTTACAGACATAATAGAAATAAACTAGCTAAGGCATTGGTAGCCTGTCTCTGAGAATATATGTGGTGGCTACAGGCCTTTGAACTGAGTTACAATGAGGCTCTAGGGCCTATTTATTATTTACAAACAATTGAAAACCCTAAACATCAAAAACCCTAGCACTAGGAGATGAAGCACCAAAACTATGGGCCCCGTTTGGGTAAATTGGTGTTTCAACTTCTCGGGGACGTAACTTTGGCATACGATATCCATTTGACGTGCTCAATAGCTCGTTATAAATATCTATCTGAGGAGCACAACTTATGGTGCAAAAAATATAAGCTTGGCCCCTCTCATTTTTCCCAAAAAATGTCGTTTAGGGCCTCAAAACGGCTCTGGAAATTCATGACCCAAAAAACTGTCAGAAATAGTAAATTGTGCCGAAACTAAAAAATTGAAAGAGATAATGGTGGGGCCCCATGTGGAATAGGTGGGTGGCCACCAGTATCCACCTAGATCATTCCTCCCCCCCTTAGGAAGCAATGGTCCCCATTGCGTTGAGTTCCTCCATGAGATGAGGAAACTTCTGCTGAACTTGGTCCCTGGTGAACCATTGGCCTTGGTGCAGGAGTTGGCTAGCTTTGACAACCCGATTCTGTTGGATATTCTGTTAGCGAGTGTTCTTGATTTGCATGTCCATGATACAATATTTGGTGGCTTGTTCCATGCATTCTAGGTTTAACTCTGTTGTTGTGAGTTGTTCTTCAATGTCAGAGGTGTCTAGTAGAGGTGGGAAGTAGGGACGAAGGTGATCCACATTGAATACTGGGTGCAGATCAAGGAATGGTAGAATACAGAGCTCGAAGGAATTGTTCCCTACCACCTTGGTGATGGTGTACGGCCCATATCAAAGCAGGCAAAGCTTGCGGTGGGGTCCACTAAGGTACTCCTTCTGCAAATGTAGCCACACTTTGTCGCCCACCTAGAAGTTGTGTGGTACCTGATGTTGATCATGTCATTGCTTGTACATAGCATTGACTCTGTCCAATATGTCATGAACTTGTTGGCGGATGTGCTGAATGCGCTCGATGAAGCTGTTCACTTTGTCAGCTTCAAACTGGACATGAGCCGAATCGGCCTGAGTAACTGCAAATGGCATGGCTACGTCAATGGGACATAGTGGCTGGATTCCCAAGCCCACCTGAAAGGGGTTGTGGTTGGTTGAGCTATGGAAAGCCCGATTATAACTGTGTTGTACATAGGGAATGCTCTCATCCCATGTGCGTGGATGCTTTGAATTGTACATGCGCAGAATGTGTACGATCATCCTGTTGATGACCTCTCTCTCGCCATCAGTTTGGGGATGGAAAGCTGTGGACTTGGTGAGCTTGGTGTCCAACATTGACCAAAGGCTGGACCAAAATGTAATGAGGAAACTACTATCGCGATCTGATATGATAGACCGTGGGATCCCAAAGTGCACCCACACTCATTCAAAGAAGATTTTAGCAGTGGCTTCTGGTGTGATATTCTTCTTGCAGGCCGCCATAATGGCCATCTTTGAGAATCTGTCGACGACCATGAAATCACAGTCGTTTCCATGTTGAAGGAAGGCCTGACATGTAATCCATGGAGATGGATTCCCAAGTTCGACTGAGGGTAGGTAGCAGAGTATAGAGGCCTTGCTTCTTGATGGTCAGTTTGGCAATGACGCAAGCAGTGCAGGATCTGATGTACTTCCCGACATCCTATCGAAAGTTCAGCTAATAGAAATATTTCTGCAGTACTGCCACTGTTTTCTCGACACCGAAATGCCCAATGACTCGACTGTAGTGTGCTTCCCATATCATCTTCACACGCTTTATTGAAGGAAAACAAAGGTGTTCCAGGTGACACAACAATGCATCTTGGAGGTGAAAATTTGGAACTTACGTACCCCTCAAGAGTGCCTTGTATGTGTGTCCGAATTCTGGATCGCTCTTGTAGAGAAGTGGACAATCAGAAGTCTCATGCCCACAAGAGTTGAGAATGGTGGTTATTGTGACGATTGGTGGTCGGTTGAGGCAGTCTGCAACATTATTCGTGCTACCCTTCTTGTACTTGATGTTCAAATGAAACTGTAGCAGATATATGGACTACTTTTGATGGCGATCGTTCTACAACTTCCCTTGTGTCTGTATGAACTACAGGGGTCGGTGGTCTGTGTGAATGATTGTTTCCTTCCCAAAAATGTAATGCTTCCATTGTCGACAAGCCTGCACAATGGAATACGTTTCTTTTTCATAAGTGGGATACTTGCAAACTGTGTCAGACAATGTCTCACTATGATATGCCACTAGCTGCCCATGTTGAGTAAGAATTGCCCCAATAGCATAGTCAGAGGCATCTGTCTCGATCTCAAATGGTTGTTGCAAGTCTGGTAATGTGAGCATAGGGGTAGGATAAATCCAATGTTTCAATTCTATGAATGTCTTTTGTTGAGATTCCAACCAAAATAATTTTTCTCTCGCTTTTCCGTTGGTGACTTGACTCAAGGGCCAAGTGATATGAGAGAATTCCAACATGAACCTGTAGTAGAAATTAGCAAGACCCAGAAAGATGCGAAGCTCTGTTAGAGTGGTTAGGGCTGGCCAGTCTCGAATGACTTGGATCTTGGTTGGATCCATATGCATCCCCCTTTCATCAATAACGTATCAAAGATATTGAACCTGGGTCATGCCAAAAGTGCACTTCTCAAAATTGCCACACAACTTGTGTTGTCATAGTGTTTGTAAGACTTTTCGGATGTGGTGGAGGTGTTATTCCCAAGTCTGGCTGAAGATCAGAATGTCATCCAAGTACACTACTACAAATGAGTTAGTGAATGGCCTCAATATGTCATCCATAAACCTCATGAAGGTTGTGGGAGCATCCGTCAACCCAAAAGGCATGAACAACCATTCGAAAAGGCCCTCCTTGGCTTTGAAGGTAGTCTTCCACACATTGGAGGGTTCGATGGGTACCTGGTGATACCCAGACTTCAATTCAACCTTGCTGAAATATTTCGCCCCTTTGAGTTGGTCTAGAAGGTCATCAATCCATAGGATCGGGTACCTATTCTGGACAGTGATCTTGTTCAGCCCTCGATGGTCAATACAGAGTCTCCAAGTCCCAACCTTCTTCTGTACTAACACGATCGGGCTCCCACAGGGCGATGAACTTGGCCGGATGTGACCTTTCTACAGCAGCTCCTGAATTTGCCTCTTGATTTCATCGTTTTCCAGAACAAAGCACCGATAGATCGGTCTGTTGGGTAGCGGCACACCTAGGTCAGATCAATGGGGTGCTTGACCCAACAGTGAAGAGGTACCCCTATGGGTGAGGTGAAAATGTCTTTGTACTCCTCCACAACCTTTTCCATTTGTTGTTGTCATGCAGAGGATCCATGTCTGGAGGTCGTGGCCACAGTCTTCTTCTTGCCCTGGGGGCGGATCATCAGGAAAACAAATTTCTTGGTTTGGGAAATGAGCTTACTGCATTGTTTTGTAGTAACCAAAGAGATAGTGGTAGGCATTGGTACCTCTGGTATCTTTTGCAGCTTATTTCCCAAGGTAAAAATAATAGCGCGAGGCTGTGACTCATACACAGCATGTCGCTTCCATAAGTATGGTTGGCCTAATAATACATCAGAAACATCAATAGGAGCAATGTCACATAATACCTCATCCATGAAAGGCTTGATGCTATAGGGAAGGCGACACTGTTGGCTGACACGGAGATCCCATCCTTGGTGAAGCCACCCGATGGTGTATGGTTGTGGGTGCGATGTGGTCAGTAAGACCAACCGCTTCACGACATCTGCTAAAATGAGGTTCTTTTGGCTCCCATTGTCGACAATGAACTATAGCGGGGAACCCTTTACCCACATCTGGGAGTGGCAGAGATGTTCTACCTCCTCTGGATCCTCTAGATCCTCTGGTTCCTCCTTCTGGATCTTCACAGTGGCAATAGTGGCATTGGGCTCTGCATCAATAATCTGTTTCCCTTTGTCATTCCCCTTGTCAAGTTCTGATTTAGAGTCAGAGCATGCATCTAATTTAGAATCCCTCATCTCAGCCACGAGTGACTGCTTGGCCCGACACTCACTTGTGTTGTGAGTGGAGCTCTTATGGAACTCACACCACTTTCCTGTGTCCTTCTTTGGCTTCGCAGTGTTGTTCTTTGCTTGTGGCTTTGGCACGTTTTCTTGGACCGCCATGCCTTGGCTTTGTCCTTTGCTCTACGGTTTGGGGGCACCTTTCCCTTTCTTTTGATTCGCAGATCCAAAGTCTCGCTTCTTCTGCTTTAATTTCTACTCAATCTTGGCAGCATAGCGGTATGCCGTACGAAGTGAGGAGATGTCGAGAAACTCCATTTCCTCCTGAATGTATCTATGTAGACAACTGCAATACTTTAGCACCAAATTTTTCTCTCAATATTTGATACCCAACTTTGTGCACAGGGTATGGAAAACATTCACCAGCTTGTGCACATCTTGATCCCTTTGTTACTGCAACATAGTCCATTGTATGTACTTGTCCTCATAACTCCCCACGGAATAGTATTGTTACTTGATGGCATCTCTAAAAGAATTCCAAGTGAGTAGAGCTGAGAATAGAGAGGGTTTTGTCTCATCCTTTTTCTCATAGTAGGTTTCCCACCAATCCTTGACATGGGGGTAGCTTTGAGGAGTGAAAAAATAATCTTCTCCTGGTCGGAAAATTCATGAACTGAGAAATATCCTTCTAATAGATTCAACCATCTATCTACGACATATGCATCTATTTGACCGTCAAATATGGGAATGTCAAAGTTTACTTGTACCTTAAAGGGAGTCACGCCTCCAAAGTGGTTGTTGGAGCACCGCTGGTGGGCATTCGTTAAAGGATCTGGGCAAAGTTATACATCATCGCGTTCCTTTGTTTTCCGAGGGCCTCCTCGAGCAATATTTTGATAGGATCTCCTGCTCCCTCATCTTTATTTTCGTCTCCCATGGGCGGCCATCGGGGTTTGCGAGGCTGATCTTGCAAAGGTTCAATCAGATTGAGCCCCAACTACTTATACCCCGACCTCGTTGGGGACATGCAAAGAAGGATCGAGAAAAAAACAGACCGCTCTGATACCACTAATCCAGATTTATGCAGGAATGCAAAAAAATACACATGTAACCATAAATACAAATATGAAACAAAAGTAACACTTCATTTCATTAATATCAAAGAACTGAAATTTGCTTATAGACAGAATAGAAATAAACTAGCTAGGGCGATGGCAGCTTATCTCTGAGAAGAGATGTGGTGGCTATAGGCCTCTAAACTAAGTTACAATCAGGCTTGAAGGCCTATTTATTGTTTAGAAACAATGAAAAACCCTAAACATCCAAAACCCTAACCCTAGGAGATGAAGCACCAAAACTATGGGCCCCGTTTGGGTAAATTTGTGTTTCAACTTCCCAGGGACGTAACTTTGGCATACGATCTTTGTTTGACGTGCTCAATAGCTCGTTAGAAATATCTATCTGAAATGGTCACTCTCGGTTTTCCCCAAAAATGTCGTTTAGGGCCTCAAAACGGCTTCGGAAGTTCAGGACCCGAAAAACTGTCAAAAATAGTAAGTTGTGCCGAAACTGAAAAACTGAAAGAGACAATGGTGGGGCCCCAAGTGGAATAGGTGGGTGGCCACCAATAGCCACCTAGATCTAAATAGTTTTATATATGTTTTTTATAATGTTAGTTTTTTTTTTCTTTTTACTAAGTTAGATTGAATTTAGGTTTTGGTGACTTTTAAGTTAAAATGTTGTTCTTAATAATTTGTTAGATTTTAACCTCAATTTTTTTTATAAAATTTAAATTAATAACTTAATAAAACTAGATTTTACATAAATTAGGTTAATGAATAAAAAAATTATGTAAAATACACAAACATTAAATTTTTGGGTTTGTGTAAATGATTGTGTTCATTACTTTTGCTATTATGGTAATTTTTTAGATTTTAAACTCAATTTTTTAAATAAAATTTAAATTAATAACTTAATAAAACTAAATTTTACATAAATTAGTTTAATGAATAAAAACAAATATGCAAAATACATAAACATTAAATTTTTGGGTTTGTGCAAATGACAATGTTCATTACTTTTGCTATTATGGTGACATCTCGGAAGCTTTCTTTCTCAATCAATTTTCCATCTTTATCTTAATACATTGCATTATCTTAATGGGTGTTTTAGGTGCTCAAGGATTGTCATTAGATTTGAAGATGCTATATGCAAATGTAAATGGTACCTATGAGAGTAACCGTGAAGGAAGAATGACAATATCTCCAAAACAAAGAGTATATGTGAAGGAAGAATGAGAGTATATGTAAATGTAAATAGTTTTATATATGTTTTTTTCCTTTTTAATAAGTTAGATTGAATTTAGGTTTTGGTGACATCGTCAAACATCCCTTTCTCAATCAATTTTCCATCTTTATCTTAATGCATTACATTATCTTACTGAGTTGTTTCTAGTGGTGAAGGATGACCAATGAATTTGAGTTGTTTCTGGTGGTGAAGGATGGCCAATGAATTTGAAGACGTTTTATGCAAATGAAAATGGTACATGTGAGAGTATCCATGAAGGAAGAAATACACTATCTATAAACAAATGGCAAGAAAATAGTCTTATATATGTTTTTTATAATGTTATTTTTTTATCTTTAATAAATTAGGTTGAATTTAGGTTTTGGTGAGTTTTAATGTTATTTGAAAAAACAATAAAATGTTGTTATTAAAAATATATTAGATTTTAACCTCAAATTTTCAAATAAAATTTAAATCAATAATTTAATGAAACTAAATGTTACATAAATTAGTTAATTTATATTTAATGAATAAAAAATAATAATATATAAAATACATAAACATTAAATTTTTATTTTCAATAAAATTTATATCATAAAATTAAACTCCACACAAACAAATTAATCTATATTACATGGATAAAAAAACAATATAAAAAAGGAAAATAACTATTTATATATTTAAATATTACATTTTTCTGTCACGATGCTCTCTAGCAAAGTATGATAGAAATGTTTTAATGTCATGTTTAACATTTTGACTAAAAATAAAAATACAATAAAAAATAAAAATAATAAAGTAAAATAATAATAAAATATAAAAACAACCCATGGTATTCATGTGGAATGTAGTTTATTTAAAGGGGTAAATTAAGATGGCCTAGATCAATCTAGATCAAATGTCTTGATATACAAATTTCTTTTAAAGTGAAAAGAGAATTGTTCCCTCTCATAAATAATATATATCTAAACTACATGTTTAATAAATTTTTTTAATTGTTTATAACCATTATTCTTTTAAAATTTTACTAAATAAAATGTATCTAAATTTTCAGACATCCAAATATACATAGTTTTTCTTGTTCTATATTAATTTTGTTACAACTATCTTATTATTCCAAAATACATGGTTTTTTTTTGTTATATATTATTTATGTTACAACTGTTTTATTATTCATGAGTAGTATTTCTTAATATATATAAAAATTAAATTAATAATGAAATTTTTTAAAATATGTGGTTTTTTTTTAATTTCCAAATTATTTCATAGACATGATTTATCTTGAGCAATAATGATCAATGTTCATAACTCTCATTTCTTAAATAACACTAAATTTACCTTTAATTACTTAATTGTAATAGTTTGTAACTACATAATTTTAAACAAATTTTTTCACTACATAATTTTAGCTTTTATAATCTTTTTATTTTTCAATTCCAAACAAAACTTACAAAAGAAAAAACCCACTCAGTCCTTACTGTAGATTATAGTTTTACAAAATTGAGACTATGTGATTAACAATAGAGTAATTTGAGACAACACTAAGGGGTTTTTCGTACAATTATTATCATAACCTTTACCTCCATCCAATATATAATGTATAGTCTTATAAAGAGAGAGTGTATTCTAGTTTATAACCTGATCCACAATCAAAGAGAATGGCTAGGGATTTCACAAGTTATTAGTTTGTAACCTGATCCACAATCAAAGAAAATGTCTAGGGATGTCACAAGTTACCATTCACACAGTGATGTATTGATGTTCTCAGTTGAAATTAATCCTATTAGATGCATGGTGGCCAGAGACACTAAAAAATTCAAAATAGATATCTGTTATGACATCCATATTGTCTACAAACCATCCAAATTTCCCATCTTATACAACAATTTCTAACAATAACCACTCAATTTACTCTCCAATTTTTGAAACCCCTACCCATGCTGGGGAGATCACGGTGTAAAATCAAATGTTCCTATGGTTTTTTTAAAGGGTTCATAAACAAAACAGACAATGAGAAAGTCAATATTGTGGTATAATAACTGATTTTTGAATCATTGTGAAAAAAAAATCATCACATTATCTCACATAATATATCTTTAATGCTATGGGATCTGAGACGATAACAAAGTTTTGAATCATAATAACTAGGTGAAAACCAAAACTAAGTTTTAGCTACAAGAAAAAACTCACAACAACTCACAGAATATATCCAAGGTTGCAATGAACCCCATATATAGTGATGAACATCATGGGAAATTTAGTGCAAATAAAACACCACCCTAAAAATTATATACTCTTGATCAGTTTAGAATAACCTAAGATTTCTAGATTGGATGTCGATGTGGGTGGTACAATAATTGAGGATTCTTCTTAAAAGGTAAGGGAATTTAGATACTTTATCCTTCCACCAAAAGCTATAAAAAGTGAGACTTGTAGATTATAGTTTTACAAAATTGACACTATGTGATTCAGAATAAGTTACAAACATCAATTATTTAAAAGGTAATAAGAGGAAGGTACACGCGGGCCATGGTAATTAATGTGATTCTTTGTACTATTTTTATTTTAAATAGTTTTATATAAAATAGTCATCTTTATTGGTATTTTTTTAAATGAATATTGTTAAATGTGTTGTACTATTTTATCTAAAATAGTAATTTATAATTGTGTTTTTTTAAATGAATATTGTTAAATGTGTAATTGAGTAAAATGTATTAAATTGATATTCTAATTTTGAAAATATTTATTTAAAAAATTCAAAGCATGGTGAGTTTTGTTTTATTAAGCTTTACTCTACATGTGCAAAGAATGAATCTATCTCAAGTCCCAAACAAGATTCTCATGTCCCAAACAAGATTCTTCTTTCTCTTCTTATTCTAGCTTGCACCTTGACACTGCTCCTCTCCTCCTCCTTGCACAAATTTATAGTCTTGTATAAAATATCAAGAAAGCTATGCACAATATCCAACACCATAGAGCAAGACATGTTCACCAATTCAACAATTTCTTCCAAATCTCTCTCAGTGCTAGAGTTGTTTTCTCAATAAACTTGTTTTTACTGCTCTTAAACTGATGTAAGACATCATTTTTGCATATAGGAGCATTTATTTATAATAAGAAAATTTTGATACAATGTTATAATTTTCTCTACAAATTTGTCGGAGTTGTTTTCTCAATAAACTTGTTTTTACTACTCTTAAGTGATGAAATCCATCATTGTTGCATATAGGAGAATTTAGCTCTGATAAGAAAAGAGTGATAGTGTGTTATAATTTTCTCTACAAATGTGTTGGAGTTTTTTTCTCAATAAACTTGTTTTTACTACTCTTAAGTGATGAAATCCATCGTTGTTGCATATAGGAGCATTTAACTCTGATAAGAAAAGTGTGATACTCTGTTATAATTTTCTCTACAAATGCGATGGAAAGTGTGCCATGAATGTTGGAAATTTCATGGTTAATGTAATATAATCTAAACACAAATTCATTTCTTCTACACAAGATCAAGAAAGCTATGCCGAGTAGCCAACACCACAGAACAAGACATGTTCGCCAACTCCATAAATGCTACTGAATCTCTCTCGGTGTTGGAGTTATTTTCTCAATAGCATTATTTTTACAACTCTTGAAGTGATGAAATCCACCTCTCCATACATTTTTTACTATATGCAAAAAGAACAAAAGAAACCAACTTCGTATCAGCGATACTGAAAAAACAAGAACATGGTAGACACTAGGGAGATCAGTGGTAAAGAAAAATATGATATTTCGAATAGTTTCAAAGATCAGAAAGAAAATAATACATAGGTTACTCAATAGGAGGTGATCAAGATTAAATATGGAGGAATTGCACCAAAACAAACTTTGATTTTGAAGGTAGAAAATCACGATCTATTTCTTTATTCATGAGGCATTCATGTTGGCATGATCGGACAAGGTCTTTAACTTAAATTCAACATAGGCGTCATGATTTGTAAGGCTTAAGGAAGCACTATTGCAGTAATATTTCACTGTAACATGGTCCTTTCCTTTTCTTGATATAAATATTTGTTAAATTAATAATTATTTATTTAATTTATTCAAATAATTTGTATTTATTTATTTATACTTAATATATATATCAAATAATATAACATTTAATGTTATACAAGTTGTGCCAAGAAGTTTTTAAATTCTTGCTCTTCAACTATATCTTATCAGTTTAGTATGTTTTCAATCAAGAAGAGGCTTCAGCATTTAAGAACTATATCTTAGATTTGAGCACATGATTCTATTAAAATTTATGAAACAAATTCAATTTTTACAACTTGTATGTTTAAATATCTGATTTTGCAAGTGATGATGCCTTCTTTAGACACTTGATTAGTATTGTGGAAGAACTTTGAGTATATCATTAAGGACTATGAATAGTTCCTGTAGAAGTTGCATTACTTATAACAAATTTTAATATCCTTTTTTGCTGATACATATACCTAATCCATGAAAAAATGGTTATCCATGAACAATTGTAACCATGTCTGCAATGATATATGCTAACCATTTCAGTTTTATGTTGATGACAAGTTATTTTATCATTTGTTAAGTAATCCTTTCAGTTTTTATGTTTATAATAGTTTATAAACATTGATATCAATCTAATAAATTGATATTTCAAACCAACTGATGTTTGTGACACGTCTGTAGGTGTTTCCATTCATAAATTTCTTACACATTTTGTCTCGATATTGCTAGTTAATGGTGAAAGAAATACAGTGTTGATCCAAGTGATCCAGAGAGGTATTCATGGCCAGCCTGGAAAACCAGGCATGAAGATGCTTCTAATTTTCAATGAAGTAGTATTCAAAAGTTCCTAGCTCTATTTTAATTACATAAATGCATTGAAAACCAACTCATATTATTTACTTTAGTTGTTTTATTTGGACGTGTTGCAAACTGACATTTACTACTATACAAGTTGTGCATCAAATTATTATGTAACAATTGTGCCAATAAGTTTTTAAATTATTTCTCTTCAGCTATATCTTATCGTTTTAGTATGTTTTCAATCAAGAAGAGGCTTCAGAGTTTAAGAATTATATCTTAGATCCGAGCACATGATTCTATTAAAATTTATGAAACATATTCATTTTTTACAACTTGTATGTTTAAATATGTGATTTTGGAAGTGATGAAGGCTTCTTTAGACAATTGATTAGTATAATGGAAGAAATTTGAGTATAAAATTAAGGAATGTGAGTAGTTCGTGTAGCATTTGTGTTGCTTATAACAGATTTTCATATCCTTTGTATAATCTATTGTATATACAGTTCTAACACATTTTTTCCAGACGTTACCTATATGGTGAGTAGTTCATGTAGCAATTGCATTACTTATAATATATTTTTATATCCTTTGTATAAGCTATTGTATATAAAATTCTAGCACGTTTCCCCAAGGTGTTACCTATATGGTGACTGAGTGATGATGACTTCTTTAGACACTTGATTATTATTGGGGAATACCTTTGAGTATATCATTAAGGATTGTGAGTAATTCATGTAGCAGTTGCATTTCCTATGGAATATTTTTATATTCGTTTAGATAAGCTATTGTATATATAATTATACTATGATATAGATACACATTACCCCCAATCATAACCATATGGTGATTGTTGTCCAATTCCTGATATTTATAGAAATAAAATTAAGTGATTAATGGTTTTTGAACATCAAAGTTACTATGATGACCTTATATCTTAGGATGACTCCTTAGTGCTGAGATTCGATCTATATAATGAAGATACATAGATCACTTCACAGGAAAACCATTTTTCCTATTGATAGTATGTGGTAGTTGTATGAATGGACTGCTTATATTTTCCTCACTCTCATAAGATTCCAACACGATTAATTTTTTTTTGATAAGTATATATACAAGTTATTCATATTATGTAGTAAGAAATGTTATTTAATAAAATTAGTCACTGAAAGGGTAAATTATCTCAATACACCCCTCTAGATATACAATGTCTCATGATATTCTTCTCATTTGGTGACACATGGAAATTCCAATACCAAAACTCTTTCACATTGTCACTCACATTATACGAAAGTCTAAATTGATAAGGTTTCCTACATATATTAGCCCAACATGCAAGTTCATCATTCTCATGTTATTGAATCCTAATTTTTTAATGTCTCCATAAACTTTTTCTTAATGTTTTGTACATTCTTGTTTTTATTGACATCGACCGATTTGATGTAGTTCCTTTTCCAACAACCCTTGTCAATAATTCCCTACTAGCACTTATGTCATATTGAGATTGATATTTTGCAATTTTTCCAAGGGTTGATGTCATATTTCTTGATACCAACTCATTTACCTCCACCTCTTTGGAATTTATAATGCCCAATATTTGATCTATATTTCTTACATACTTGTGCTTTAAAAACATATTTAAGAATTAAGCTTGTGCTATGATATATATACCTTGAAAAATATTTTTGATCACCCAATTTACTTTATCTTCTTTATCTTGAAGTGTTCATTCATGAATTAGTGGCCTCATTTCTTCAATTTTAGTTGATTCTATACTATCTAGAAAATTATCATCAAAGACAATTTTTTGCAACTTCCGATTAATGTACATGTTTTTCTACGTGTGGTACGATCTTGTTGTAGGTAAGATGTTGTCCCTACATAAAAAAAATATAAATTTTTTATTTTTAATTTGAACTTGACATGTACATTGAGAAAATTTTAAATATTAAAATTGTGACTTCATTTGTGTGGTCAATATTCTCATTGACAAGTTCCTCTACACCTCTCATTTCCTCATCATTTCGAGGTACATCCACATCTTTTTCAAGCTCTCTATTTTGTACCTCCACATTCCTTTAGGCTCTCTATTTTCCTATAATGCTCTTCTCTTTTATAGTAGATCATCATTTTTTTCATTTAAAATAAATACATTTTATAATATATTTTTTCACTAGTGTATATATATATATATATATATATATATATATATATATATTAACAACTAAAATTTTGAATTAAAAATTCTAAGTAGGTGGAGGGTTTTTTATATTGATGCATCACACTATACTACATTTGTAGGTAAGGAACACTAGGGCCCCTTCACTTAATGTGCCCTAATGTGTTAAATATCTATGCAATTCACCAAATCCATTTAGTTCCAACTTAGTATTATTTTCCCCAATAAAAAAATATTGTCATCAACAATTATATATCTTAAAAGCATACAATTATAATTGTATATAATTATAAAATAATATTTTTAAAAATTAATGTAGAAATTTGATTGTGAAAGTGGTCTTTTTTAATGATATAACTCATAAATCTATTATCCATTTTTATTTTTTTAATGATTCTATTAAGATTAACATTTATATGTTGTCATGAGGAGATTTTTTTATTTTTCATGTCAATTACATTTTATAACTCTAGGAGGTTCTTAATATTGCCTTTGCTTTTAATAAATGGAACTCAATTATATATTTAAAAAAATTATTAGGTAAGAGAATTTTAGGATTATAATTTTATTTTGTCCAAATTGACAATGTGAATGTTTATTTACCTAAATTTGGCTTCCATGTTCAATACCCCCTCATGGGGTTTGAAGATAATAGGTAACGGAAATTGAACGACATATAAAACAAATAATTTATACATCGAAAAATTAGTTCTATATATTATAGTAGTTCTCTCTTGAGTAATCTTTCAATTTGGCATTCACTTATTTATTAATAAAGTTGTTTTACTTAGTAGGGAGTACAATAATTTTGTAATCAAATAATAGGAGAAAACATATTCACAATATAATTTATTTTAATAAATAGAAGTGTGTAAAATATTTTAATAAGAAACTAGATTTGTAATTATAAATTATAAAACTATAACTTAAATTTGTGAAATTACTTTATATGTATTTTTTTTTTCTTATGTATATAGAGAAATACTAAACCAAGTTTGGAGTTAAAAAAAAATAAACCATAACATAAAGAACAATATCTCCTTCCAAAAATGTCTCCATGTTAAAATGGTATTCACTTTCTTGTATACCAAGGCTATTGTTCTTCATATACAATTTCTGACAAGCATGCAATTAGCGCTCGAATATGTAGATAAACTTGGAGTAAACTCTATTTATGTTAATAAAAATTCTCTTTATTTACATCTATGCTAGATAGATTGTACTTGAATGTATTTAAAATATCTTATTTGAGTTACATGCTCATTTCATGCTTGTTTCATAGGATTATTAATCACCAAAGGATTTTCACTCCCAATTCCTATTTCAATATCTATAACAAAATTTTTATATATGTGAACAGATTATGTTGGTTTACATATATGTTTTCACCCACAATTGCCTATTTCAATATCTATAACAAAATTTCCTGGTTAATAACTCTTATCATCAATATCTTTGACACCTCCACGACTTGCTTCCATGGAAGCAAAATTTTCCACTCATTCCTTCAGGATGGCTCCTTCTTTGCAACAACTTATTTCTTCTAAGCTACTCTTTCCTATGCTATATCGTACGACGTTTCTTTTGCAAAATATGGTGCAATTGCTAGTAGATATAAATATAGGCATTACAATAAAAAAATTATATATATATATATATATATATATATATATGGATTGATTTCAAATAGATATGCATTACAAATAATAAAATTGATTGGAATGTTGAAAATGGGCTAAATTGTTGCCATAATCAAGAATATGAGTATGTGTTTTGTCTTGTGATAATTTTAAATTGAAGTATTAATAAATAATATATATTTTTTAAATATAAATGTAATTTAGAATGAAGTTATAAAAATGAAATACGTTTTACAATAAATAAATAAATATATATATATATATATATAACAAAATTATCCACCAAAGGTTCATTTAAAATATATATAAACACTACAAATAATAAAATTAATTAGACCTATGAGGATGGCATAAATTGTTTTCATAACCATTCAAATATATATAAACACTATAAATAATAAAATTAGACATTTGAGGATGGGATGGATTGTTTTCATAACCATGTGTTTTGATGATTTTAAATTCAAGCTTCATTCATAAATAATTGATTTTAAATATAATTACGTCGTAAGGCGTCATTATTTGAAAACAACTCCCCTAGGTGCCACTGTGTCCATGTTTGAGCCCTTGGATCAAATGTTAGACGATTGAAATGTTTTAGGCCATTAGATCAAGTAAATATTTTTATATATGTTTTTTTATTTATAATAAAATTTATATCATAAAATTAAACTCCACACAAACCAATTAATTTTAAAAAGATCAAATATTTTTTAAAAATTCCAAATTATTTGAAGGGACATGATTTATATGTTGAAATTTAGTTGAACTGAGAGAAGGAGGCGGGGGGAGGGTGTTGAATCAGTTCAATACATACATGAGAATTTTTCAATTTCTCATCAGCTTATTTATAGCTTACTTTTATGATCAACCTTAGTATATGAACAGTCTTAATATGTTGCAGCTAGTATTAAATTAATGTGACATTAAACTTATTCTGAGAGTAGCAAACATTAAGCAGGTTTGATAAATCATCTTAGCACACAGGCCACAGATAGAGACAGTAGATACAAGTGGAAACCCATAAAGGGAGAAAACCACATCTTATTATTGTTGTGATGCAAAGGCAAGCTCCAACTCCCTCTCACCACTGTTTTTCTGCAGGCACCAACCCACAGGAGGCTCCAACCTCAATTCTGCAAGCTACAACTTGCAAGGAAGCTCCAACTCCCTTCAATTTTCTGCAGGCACCAACCTACACGAGGCTTCAACCTCAGTCAGCTACAACTGACAGCTATCAAGCTTCAACTTGATCAGGAAGCTCCAACTTCCTGAATTTATCACAAGAAAATTTTGCTGATTTACTTCAGATATTCGCTCTGTTCAGTAGCATCTCTTCTTGCTGCTCTCTTCCTTATCTTCTTTGCCTCAATCTTCTATGATTTTCATTCTCTATCCTTACTCTCTCTCTCTTTTTACTTATGCATATTAAATTATATATAGTGTTCCTCACATGACTGTTTGTATTCCACAAAGAATTTTGAGTGACCAGCCATGACTCTTTGACTTCTGCCTTCTCAATTCTTTATCCAACTCATTAAAAATATAACAATATGTACAAATTACAGTGCGAGTTTTTCTTTTCCTTAGGATACTTGCCTTTGCATCACAAACAATATAAAACAAATAAAACATTTGCATTTACAGTTACAGTATATAAACTTCACTCAGCCTTTGGCTAGCTGGTTTTGTCCTTTCTGTAGCAGTCATGCAGCTGTCCTGCATACTTTTTTCACTGTCTTTCGCATATTCCACATGTTCACGACACTTTTGAATCCCTTTGTTGTACATCTCTTCAATTCTGCAATCTTTGTTTACCTCTGTCAGGTATCATACTTCCTCTTTTTGCACATAAAATCACCTGCACTCAATTTAGTACTTAACCCAATTTCCAATCTAAGCAGTTTCAAATTTATGCTGAATTTTACCTCCTTGAAGAATCTATGGCTTAAACCATAGTCGAATCAACACGGACCAATCAATTTAGCATTGGTTAAATGACCAGGTTTCCACACATCACATGTATGGTGAATTTTTTTTGCTTAACTATCCCTTTATTAACAACACTTCTTTTAGTCCGCAATCTGGTTACAATTTCTGAGCTCGACCATGGAAAATATCACCAACTTAACTCGTTCTAAAATTCATATCTCAATCTTCGACTTGGGATTTTATATTCAACTGTGTATGGTTTAATATAAACATCAATGCTCCAGGCATATGCGGAGGCAAACTTTGAATAGACCCACTTAATTTCAGTTTGTTAAATCCACAAATCTTAATACATGCGTATGGGCCCCAACACTAACGATCGTCTCCATCCGACGGTGGTTATCGCGTCGCACCACCTCACTTGATCAGACGGATATTGCTCAGCAAAGATGCGCAAACAATAACGCACGATGGCGCACAGTGTGAGTGGTTTTGGGATCCCTCCATATGCCACGTGTCATTCGCTCTATGGAATCACTCTGATTCCTTGAAAACCGCTTGCCTGTCAATGGTGGTGCGATGAAAACCACCGGTTTGCTCTAAACCGCGTCCAATGTTCCCCCTTCGTGGTTCCATCCCTCTACTCTAGGTTTCGTCGCCACTGTTCACACCTCATGGTTCCTCACCTTCGCTTAAGGTTCCACATCCTTCCGTGATCTGGTTACTAATGCCAATCCGTTTTTACTGTTCATTTGTCAGAGTTTCGTATTCTGAGTTCCGCTTCTAATTCTTCGCTCCTTTACATCCTTACTGCATTCGTATTCCATTATGTTGTAATATTCATTGCATTCCGCTCCGTAACACTCACACTGGGACTCTGAGAAAGCCTCTCCATACAGGGGCTAACATTTCAGAGTGCATCTAATCTTGATACATATATAAGCCCTTATTTACGAACTCACATCGGTTTGCTCGATCGTGCACAGAATTACAAATCGACCCTTTTGCACAGGGTTCTCAATGTTCACAAACTTTGAAGGTCTAACTCCTGCTTTCACAAGAATTATACAGGTATGGTACAGTTCTGCTTTCTCTTGGAGGATCGATCCTTTCGAATAATATGGAAGCAAACTTATATCAATTCTCTCATCTCCTTAGAGCCACTAAATAGATTCTTCATTTGTGCTAATTGAAATTACTTACAAAACCCTCTTGTTCATGAAAACAAGAGGACAATCTATTATGTCGTTTGGACAGCTCTGCTTCAATTCACTGTTGTCTTCTGTTGTTGTCTTTTGCCATCACCTTTTCCATTTAAGCAATGCTCCAACTCATCCCCAAGCATATTAAGTCTTTACCACAGGGTTTTAGTCTATGTCATAAAAACTCAATTAATGAATAATTACTCAATAATTCATTTGTAAACTATATTAGACCCCTAATTCATAAATAAACCTTTGTATTACTCTCCTTCAGGCCCTTTCAAACCCACTGCCCTGTCTCTAATTCCTCTGTTGCTTCTGCTTCCTCTGTTACCTCTCTGTCTCTTTTGCCTCATGGATAGTTTAGGTGCTGCTCCTATCTTTACCTTTGCCATCAATGACAACATTTCCAACATTATATTGAGAAATAATGATGAATGTTCATAATTCTCATTTCTTAACATGGTGAAGAGAATCTTTCAACCTTACAACAAGCCCTAAAAAGGCATAATGTTGAATATATGGAATCCATTTTCCCTGATACACATGAGAAGTGTAATGAAAAACCTTGGAATTTGGAAAATTTCACGAAGCTTATCTCATGTTTCATTCATTTAGATCTGAAGTATATGGAAGAAGAAAAGCATGATAATGGATACTTATCAAGAATGCATGATTCTTTAGAAGGAAACGACATTGACAATACTATCGAGGACCAATTAAATAGCAGAATTAAAAACAGAAGAGGACTCTTTAGAAAATGGGTTACTCAAGTATTTTGGAATCCAGATGAGCTACATTATCTCACTAATTCAAGCAAGCACTCAAAAAGAGAGAAAATAGTGATATAGAGACAATTTATTCATAAATAAGAGAAAGCTAGAATTATAACCCGAAATAGAGTTATGGGAAGAGAAACATTCCAATTGTAAGGAGGAGTCAAAGTTACATGAGCAGTAGTTCACTCAACATAATTCTCCACTGCTTATTCTAGAGGATAAAGTTCCTACTACCTCATCAATTGAAGAAGGCCCACATGAGAAAATCAGAAGAGATTCCTTAATGTTATTTTCATTTGACATTCAGTCACTCTGCTCTTTCTTGTCTAGTAGTCTCTTTACCTCTTCCCTTAAATTCAATGACTCAGAAAATACTAGACAAAAGAAAATTACCTATTGCAATCACTTGAAAAAAAATGTATCTCTAAAGGGTCACTTGGGGAGAAATCTATTATTTAAAAGGTCGGGAAAATAATTTCATTTCAAAACAAAAATGTACTATCAATAGGGAAGGGAGTTATTACATTTAAAATTTGTTCCCATTCTTGTCACTACAAAATTTGATTGTTGCTTTTTATTTGATGGGAAAATAAATTATCTTTAAAAGGCACTAAAGTCTTGAATTATGATCCTTAAAGAAGTCGCTAGATTCCCTGATTATGAGCTGATTTTTTCTTCTTACTTTTGGGTCTTCATGATGTTTGTTATATTGATTGAGGTGAAAAGTTCCAAAGAAGTGGAATATTGGTCATTCAAAGAGGAATTATGGAAATATGATTGTAGATAATTTATTGATATAATTTATCTGAACTGAGATAAATTAATCATCCCCAAGGGTTAAAAAGGGCTCAGATATCTCTTATCCATAAAATTGATGATTAAGATAACTCTATGCTCTATGTTCAAATGACAGGGGAAGGTTGATTTATCATACTTAAGCTTCTTAGTAGTCTCTTATGAAGTAGAACATGTCATAGTGATAAGATTTTATTCCATTAAATAATTCTAGTTGGAGAGTAGAGTCAGAGTTCTAGGAGTAGTATCAGAGGAATTCAACATTGCGAATGTGATAGAAGCAAATAACTTCATGGAACGGTGAAGTCTTCCCAACTTGGTCATAAAAACCAAGTGCATCCTTCATGCAAAAAAAAATTGAACATGCAGATTTCGTCATATAGAGGTCTTGAGTACTTTGGCCAAAATGTTTCGTCCATTATGAAAAAGCACATCTTACATGCAATTAATAACAAAGAAGTTGTTCCACATCAATTACCCAATATGGATATTTTGATTTGAGGTCCAGTAAACATAATTCTCAACCCCTTATTCTCGCGAATGAGTTGGAGCTGAAAAAGTTCCTATTACCTCTTCTTTCTTATATGTTATTCTTTCCTATACCACAACCTTACGGATCTGAAG